>QWTY01006422.1:11162-26319 GCA_008033365.1 Pseudorectes ferrugineus
ACTGCAGGCAAAACCAGGCCCTGAATGCCTACACTGAGAAAAAAACATCCCAGGTCGTTCCTGTTGGGGACCCCTATCTAACACAGGACTATGAAATTTCAAGGTAGGGTCACACAGGGCAGAACATTTTTATTTGACATATAGGAAAACCTCATCTTCAGAATCATCTCTGGCTTGGATAAACATCTGTGGGCAAACACCAGCCCATCGCTAAAGCCATGTTGTGTTTGGGAAAGGGATCACTGTGACCTTACGGCTTAGAAAAGGGCACTGCAATAAGCACTACATACACAGTCCTGGGGTGGTTTGCTTTTTTTCTTAAAACACTTGCAACTGATTCAGTAAACATTGCACTGGCGATTTCTTCCAGCTAAGAATATCGAGTGGGTCGCTGAAATGAATGCTTAATGATTTTTACATCCACCTCCTCTGCCCTTTAAACTATAAATTGATTGTTATGCAAAGGCTATTAATTTAACAAAGCATATTAAATTTCCCACTAGCACCGAGGAGCTTCTCCTGACTTAGCATTTCACTGGTCTTTCCCCTTGTTAATTGCATAGATCATACCTCACTTGCTGTAATTACAACTAGTACATCAACATTAATTATTTCCCTGGTAATGGCAGGTGCATGCAGAATTGAAGGTCTAACCCACACTACCAGAAGGATGAGAAAGTCTCCAGCATTCAGTGAAAAATAGGAGAGAGAACCTTTCCTGCAGATCTTTTTATCTCAGTCCCTCACTTTATTTTCAGTAAATCATACTTTGCATAATCTCCTTTAGCCCCCAGTTCCTGAAGGCATCTCAATTCAATACAGCTCATGCAAAGGCATTTTCTTGAAGCACCAATCTATACAGGAAGGTAAAGTGCTTGCTTGGAATCCTCTTCAGCCCTTTAATCCCCTGTTCTAATATTTTCAGCTGAAGAGATAAATCACACCTGTTAAGTATATACCAAGCACCTTATCCATCTTACCGAATTTTTATTTAAAGCTTACCATTATTTGTTACTGATATCTCTCATCAGCATTCTTTTAAGCAGGAAAAGAAAGTCAAAACTCAGATTAGCAAAGACTCCCCACCAAAACATAATGTACAACCAAGCATGTGTGCAGTGTACAGGAAGAAATGTGCCATCACAGATCACAGCTCATCTCCTGATACAGTTTTCATAACAAACTCGCCAAGGAATTCCAGTACGGATCCACTTTGAGACAAACTCAGGAACCAGATCTCTGCCTCTAAATTTCTGTTCATCTAGAAATACTTCCATACATCTTTAATTGAAAGTTTCACAGGGATGACACAAACATTCACAGTTGCTTCTCAGCAGTGAACTCAAGTTAATGCAAAATCAAGGTATAAGCACAACTTGGGCACATACAAATTACCCTTGGGCTAGGTCACTGGAGTGGGACTAACAGTGTGGGCTACAAGGAAGGCATGCAAGGCGGGCTAGAAATGGTATCTGAGAAATCAAACGAGCACCACACGGCCAGTTCATTCTGAAATCTCTGCTGGTGCCTGCTACGTGTTCAAGCTTGTTCAGGTAAGCAGATATAAGCCACCATCACACCTCACTCGCAATACAGATGACCCTTGAATCCCTGCTGCTTGTGCTGGAAGTGTGGGCACAGCTCCTGGGCAGCACACAGCGGTTTGGCAGTGCACATCCAAGCCAAAAGGCAACACTCCCTTTGATGTCCACGGGCACGAAGCTCAGGCACAGAGACATGGTACAAGGTCAGGCACTAAAAAACAGTGTTGAAAGCTTTGTACTAGTTAAGGAAATAAGCACTCACTTATTAATTTCAATATAAATAATATTAGGCCCAAAGATGAAAATACTGACATATAACTAAAAACTCCCCACCTCAAAAGCAGATTTGAAATGCTCTGCTTCCTTTTTGTTGTGGTTATTGATATCGACAGCTCATCCACCAGTTGCAGTTTTCATTTGAGGCCCACTGTGAACACAACATCTCCAATCCTGGGCACTTCAGGGAGCAAGTCTCCGAGTCCCGTGAACAGTATTAATGAATTACATAATGGTAAACCACATCCACCTTTGACACATTGAGCTTTCCAGTAATTATCCATAACTCACACAGTTCATGTTGCTTGGGGAATGGCTATCCCACATCCCCCCACGCCCTGAAGTTTTTATGTGTGCTGTTAGCAATACCCTCCAATGACTTCCCACACAATCCTTTTTAGCTGTAACTGAATATCTAAGAGAACAGCTTTCTAATAATCCATTTTTTCTAGAGCTACCTCAGGGGTGAGAGACCCCAGGATGTGGTAAGGGCCACCCTGATGGATTCACCACAACGAGCTTTGGGAAGAGGAAGCCCGGTCCCGCATGGAACCTGCCATCCCCACTCCTGCAGGGGCTGACAGGATTTGGGATAAACTCAGGGCAGTGAGATATGGTATCAGGTACACAGAAACATAAATAAGACAGTGACTTAGTTGCTTTAGCTAAAGCTATTGGAGATTTAAAGCCACGACAAGAACACTTTGCTTTGGACAGGGGCGCAGTTACATCATTGGCAAGCAGGCCACATCTTCAAGGTCAGTTCTTGCCTTGATATTTTTCTTTGAAAAGAACATATTAAAGAGCATCATTACAGCCTCATCCTGCTATCTAAATCACATAATGAGATCATATTCCCTTTTAATGGAAGGATTCTACTTTTAATGACATTTTTAAAAGACCCAGATGACTGCAAGCCTCACTGATGGCTTTCTATGATATCCACCTCTGCCTTATACAATTAAGTCTAGAAAAGATTGTGCCTTGGGGCTACATTCCCACCACACAATTACTAGGAAATACCAAGCTAATCTGAAGACCTGCTTTCATGCTTGATAGGGTCCTTCTGACATTATTCCCTTGTTTGTGAAATATTGCCCCCTTGTAACAAAGTAAACCAAAATCAATTTCTACCTCAAGTCTGTTGAGCCATTTCCAGGCTTGGGCTCCAAAGGGAACTTTGACACAGCAGTAAGGCAAAGGTAACAGCAAGAAAGGATGTTTACAGACCATCTTACAAGATGGAAAACAAGTGCTGTTCAGTACCACAAAGATTCAGTTCCAAATTATGCCCTGAGCATCCACTGCCCCAAAGAATTTTAGATTATAAGTGTATTTCTACCTTGACATCTTGTATAAGAACAAACTATATTTCCACCCAATGGCTCTGACTCCAAGCCTACTAAATTATAGCTCACCTGGCTCACCTACTTCTGAAGAACAGGTAAACAATGGAGAAATGGCCCCATCCTGTGGGGCTCCAATCATGCTGAATTTTCCACTCCTCTACTTTCTTCTTTCTCCTGTCAGATTCAGACAGGATCTGTAAATCTCAGGGGCCTTCATAAGGAGGGCTGAATAAACATGACCAAATAAATTTTAAGGAAGTGCATCTATTTTTGAAGAGATCCTTATATGCCCCTGTTCAGCTTTTCAGACTTTTGGGCGCTGTAGTATACCAAGAGCTGTTGTACAGTGGTTTAAATTTAGAATCCACCTATACTTCCTCTGATATAGCCACTCTCCCTGAAATTCTACAGGAAATTAATATACTGAGTATCTTTGCATAACCCTCACTATTTCTCAGGGACGAGAGCATCCAGCTCTTCCTCCAACAATAGTTGTAAGATGGTACTGCAGTTATTTTGGTCCTAGATTTTTAATTAAAAATCTCTGCAGGAGGAGGGAAACTAGACAACTCACAAAGAGCATGTAGGGAGGGATTTATGCTGAGTTAAATGAACCCAAAGGACTCAAACCATGCAAAGGCTGATCGAGCACGCATGATGAAACCCACTCTCAGCCTCAGTTCTCAGGATGAAAACCTTTCTGTGCCTGCCTCAGTCCCTCCTTCTCTCCTCACACTGAAAACAAGCACACAGGATAAACTCTTTGCATTGTGGCTTTCCTTCGATTCAGCCAGAGGGAGTTTTAGGCGCACAGGTGGATGAGCACACCCACGTCATAAAAATTTAAGTGTATTTGTCTTTGCCCATCTCCTTCTACCTGTTCAACTAAAACTATCCCAGTATTTTTGCCAGTGACTCCTCTGCTACTCCTATAATTGTTCCACTACCAGGTGCAGCATGCTGGACATAAACAAGGCTGAAACTGAGTTATCAGCCATAAGCTAAAGCCCTGGAGAACCAGGACTCCCAGGCTTGCAGGCAGCAAACCTAACAATACAGCTCTTGATAAAAGACAACAAATCTGAAAGCCGTGGAATTCAGGAATAGGACTCTTCTCATCACTTTAAAGATAACCTATACTGACACCAGCTTTTTTTGTCACTGAATGGAAAGATCCAGGCAAAAAAAATCCAAACTGGAACAACAGTATAGCTCAGCTACAAACCCTCCTGGCTACAAGCACTGGCAACTGGAAGTACAAGGGGGGTCAAAATCACCCCTGCCTGGAGAGCTGGGAGCTCCCAGCTGGGGAGGGTAAGGGAAGCACTAACCATGCAGCACAACACCAACACAAGGATGTCCATGCCAGTTCCAGTGCTGCCACAGGGGAGGGAGGAGAGCTCAAAGGAGGATATGGAGAACAAGGGGCACCTGCAGGCCCCGCTTCTATAGATTTATGGATCACACTGACCTTCAACGGCTCCATGCCAAAAGCATAAATGTGGCTTTAAGCAAACATAAATCCCTGCCTCCCACACAAATGTGAGCTGAGGTCTGGCCCAAAAGGAAGATCAGGTCCTCAGTGTCCAGACTGGCCTTGTCTGAAAGGAAGCCAAACACAATGCAGCCAGTTCACAGCATTTTCTTTATCGCAGTGCTAGGAGCAGCTATACAATGCTTTCCAATAAAGAACACAGCAATTTATCACAGAGAGACAGGAGTTAGCAGGAAACACTTCCATTATCTCTGCTATGGAAAGGAAGTGACAAAGAGAACGGCTAAAAGGTGACAGACAGTTTTTATGAGGCCGGACTGCAGGCCCTCCCAGGGCTGACCAGCTCTTCTTTTCCACACCAGGAAAAAAGCTTTAGGCTTCAGCAATGTGAGTCTCACACAACAGGAGTTGGAGCTGCCAAACTGTGACTTCTCAAGACAAACAAACCAAAACGAATGAAAATATCTGTACTCTGTCAGATCCTCAGGCTGTGTAAATCAGGGGAGTTTTGTGGCCTCCTTAGCAGGGTGATGCTGACTGACAGTGGGGAGTGCAGGGCTGAGCATCCAACTGGTAGAACAGAGGCAATCTCAGAGACCTACAGTGCTGTAAAGAGGGGGCAGAGGAGAGCAAGAGCCCATGGTGCTTCCTGGCTTCCTTGGATTTGGTCTGTGTTAGAAAAGCAGGCTTCAAAGTGGTTGCTGCCTACAAGCTCCAAACACAGAAGAGTTTATAAACACAAGAGCCCAGATGGGAAAGATTTGAAAAGTTTAGGAGGGCAACAGGGGAAAGAATAAACAAATATCTCTGAAATGAAGTAAGGAAGCACTTAAAATGGCAGAAGGCTAGATGGTCTGTACAGACTCCGTGGTGCCTCTGAAAGGTACAAAACCTTTAACATCCCATGGCTGTGCACATGTACCAAATTCCCCTACAGGGCACAAACACAGGCTGCTATTACCAACTGCTGTAACAAACACTATTGCTCAGCCATTAGCAATCAGGAGGCGCAGCAACCCAAAGTGTTAGGAGCTGTACAAACACATAACAAATAATTGCCTCTGCCTCAAAAAGCATATTGGGCTTCTATCATCTCAAGCAGCACTTGGACCCAAACGTATTTGCTAAACAGCAACAGACCACAGCAGCTAATGTCTGAGTGAAGCAGAGAAAACTAAAGAGCGTAACATTTTAACATCTTCCCCTTGATCAGGCCAGCTCATTCAGTGCCTTTCGCAGCAAAACTAATCTTCCACTGCAGTCATCCCTTCATCTTTAGAGAAATGTATAAACACAGATATTAACAGCATCTCTCCTGTGCAGCATCACCTCAGACATCAGTGATGAGACTGCTGTAAGGACAACGGGGCCTTTTATAATGAACAGTTTCCTATCTGGTTAAAAGTGGAGGCGAGGAGACAAATAAAAAGGAGCTGTTCAGAACTGCTCACCAGTCGATTCTGCAGACTCCTGTGGGAGTGGGGCCAAGCTGAGACTGCCTTTGTCTGTCAGTCTCACATAAGCTGTCCTGACTGCAAACCATGCTGCCAAGAGATGCAGGCAAGGACCTGTCTGGTGTCTCTGCCTCTCCTTCCAGGACTGCCAAAGTTGCTGGACTCTTTAAGGTGAAAGATCAGCAGCTGACAGCTTCAGTTCCCACCCGATGCAAACGGAACAGACAAAACCCATGAGTCAGCTCAGGGAAAGAAGTAATGTAACCCAGCAAAAGGACTCCCACAGATCACTTTCCTCCTAGAAAGAGGCAGCAAAGACCAGGGCAAGCTGGACACTAGGCTGGGTTACAACCCAGCTGCAGATTTGTCCACGGTCAGCTGCTTGCTCTTGACGACCATACACCAGTTTTACCAAGTGCTGGCTGCCTGTGCCACCCTGGCAGCCCCAGCACCACCCAGCTGCAGCCCCAGCCTGCGGGCAGACACCCAGCCTGCTCATGGGAGTCACCTCCGCCACCATCACTGCAGTCGTGGGGAGTCAGTGAGCTCAGGGAAAAAACAGCAGAGGAGATTTGCACCTTGCTCTGCAAAACAAGCCACTTGCAGTTTGGAAAGCTGTTCCCCAAGCAGTGCTCAGTCTGGAGGTAATGAAGTTGAGAAACGCAGCATGGAAATGGCACTCACAACAAGCAAAGGTGGGAATTAAATGAGACAGAGGTGACACTAACTCATAGGAGGAAACTATTAGGTTCTGTGAAAATTTACTTCCCTCAACAACCCGACACAGTAATTGTGCCAACAAGCAGCACAATAAAGCACGTTCCTTCTAACAGCGCTTTGCAGTCCCCCTAATGGCACCAGCTTATCCCCCCTCCATAAACTCCTTCACGTCACTATCACCTTAAAATAACTTAAAATAACCTCTTACCTTGCAGAAGAAAAGGATCATATCCCACTTACTTTCTCTGGTAGAAGAGAACCTAAAAGCTTTAGTTAGGTCCCATGTTTCCAGACACCTGTCATCAGGTATCTGCAATTAGGACAGTTCTTCCCCAGAAGAGCCTAGTCTATTAGTGGCACTGCCTTCCCAAAAATCTCTGAATATAAAGTGATTCCTATAGCAAATCTATTTCTCCTTTGTCTGCAAACACCAAGAGTCTTCCCTACACATTTCCTGCTACAAGACACATGCTGATCATCTAGATTAACCCCGCCAATAAACCATGATGTTTAGGATTATAGTGTCTGATTGGAATTTTTCAAAGTTTCACTACGTACCATTGGTCTCTAGACTGCCCTGCCCTACTGATGACTGAGGTTGATGACCACAGGTAAGTGTTTCACACCCACCAGGCACTCACATTTCACTGGTGCAAGTGGTTTTTCAGGACCCAAATTTGCGACATTGCTAAAATACCTCTCTTATTTCCCTGACAGCTCAAAGGCACTTCCAAGTAAGCATTACTGGAATTTACATCTGTGCCACTACATTGCCAGTTGGCTGCAAATAAAAGCAATGGTCAGTAATCAGTTAGGTACTTTATTCATAAATAAACAACAACCACAACTCACATGACTCACAGTCGTGACTTTATAGCCAACACACTGGCCAGTTCTTAGCTTCTTAACTGTGAATACATAATGACAGTAACACCAAGTCTTTCCACTGTACCTCTGGTCACAAAGACCAGATTATAAATACACAGCATATTCAACACTTGCTTGTCAAAGAGTTATTGAGGCAGTCTGCAGACCAAGACTTGTTCTATACATGATTTTGTACCAGTTCACCCATGTTAAATTACAAGTATTATTTGCTGGTATATTTCTGATGATACAACAAAAGCATGGATATAACCAGAGCCAAATAAAAGTGCTTTATACTGGAAGAGCTGGTTCTTCTTTCCCACAGGGGAACAAGCCACACTGGTATAAGCATGTTCATACTGGCATAGCTGAATTCGCACTAGGGGAGGGTTGTATCAATATTACAGAACAGCAGTTAAAAAGTAGTGCAAGTTGTTTACATAGGCAAGACCTAATTTTGAGGAGGATTTGCTCCTGATCTCGAAAACACTGCTAAAACTCCTAATTCTACAAGCAATCTAGACACAGAGCAGAACTGGGCTGATCATGGGTTTAGCTGAATAAAATATACCAATCAATACAGACCGCTGGATAGCAATAATAACAACAACAACAGCAACAAAAACACATGGAGAGGGCACACTTTTATGTGGGCTCTCACTAACAAAACCAGTTATACCTACCCTTTAGGTAGGTGAGAAGATACCCAAGTTATTTAGCAGCAGAGGGCAGTAAAATGGCCAGCCTTGTCATATCAGTCCAAATTCCTTAAAATGTCAACTGATGAAGCAAATCACAGGATGCCACTGCCACAGCTGCTGCTATCAGAATTCAAGCCTCAAGGGAGCTCAGAGCCGGTGTGGTTTTGAGCAGACAGGCAGAAATGCAAATAGGGTATTCAGATACTTTTAAATCCATTAGATACAATTCCTGCCAGTCAAAGGTTCCCAAAGCGCACGGCTACAAATGTCCAGAGAACCCACTGCAATTGCATAAGACTGTGTCCAGCCTCGGAGGCAGGGGGATGGAAACAAAGAAGAGGAGACTGAAAAGAGGGGAATAAGAGATGAGGGGAGAAGAGGAGGTCAGGTAAAAAAAAGGAGAGACTGAAAGGCATAAAGAAAGAGCCTACACAAAGGGAGGATTTTAGAGAGTTATAAGAAAGTAGGAAGGTTGGGATCAGTCTCGGGGAAGGAGAAAAGGGCACTCACCACAGTGCTTGCAGCCTCAGACGGCAATCACTCTTCTCTCGCAGGCGACACCTGCATTCAGAGCCACCATCCCTTCCCTCCCCAGCTCCTCACCGCCTGCTACATGCACAGAGGGCTGTCTGATCCCCTCCTGGATGCTACTCTGCTCCGAGCTGCAGATCAGCACAGGACCCGGAGAAGACACCCGCACGCACAGCCTCTGCTCCAGGGGCACATGGCACTGAAACACACCTCCCACACGCTGCCAGCACCCTGTCTGCGATCCCAGCTCTCGCTCAGAAAACCAGGGCGACTCTCTAACCACGGTGGCTGAGGAAGAAAACCCTGAGAAGAGGCACAACGTGATTCAACCCCGCGATATGTCCAAAGAAAGCCTTAAACAATAGCCCTGACGGGTGTGATCTGTCACTGTTTGGCAGGGGAAGTTCAAGCTGCGATGCCCATCAACAATAATTAATTGTCATCGCTGTTAACAGTTTCGCTGCTGATCAAAGCAGCTGCGCAGCACCGGGAGAATTACAGCCAGTTGCTGTCACTTATCAAAGCACGGCAGCAATAAACAATCTGCAACTCTGTGACAGACTCTATTCCTGTCGCACGTAATCTCTCACTCTCATTCTGTTTCTTTTTAGTGGCTTCTTAACACACAGAATCCCTGTGCAATCAAAAGTAAAAAAAAAACCAAAGCGAAACAAACGAAACCCTCCCAGTTCACTCTTTTCTGTAATTAAACTGAAAGGAATAAAGTAAATCCTTGCAACAGTGGAATCACTCAGTGCACTCTGCACGGGACTCAGATACAAACGAGTTTGACAAAGATTTCTCAGCTGATGCAGCTGAGCAGTAACAGCATCATTTCCTAAGCTGTACAGAACCTAAACCTGCCATGCCGAGTCAGGTTTGCCAAGCACTGGTACAGACTTCAGCTACACTAGCACAGTAGTACTGCTTTAGCTTTAAAAACCATCTAATGGATGTTGCTAGTTACAGTATCCCGTGGCAATTGTGCACATATTTCAGTAGGCGAGCATGTGTAATTACAGCCTGGAATCACTCTGCATCTGGAAAATATCCACATTTTTTCCTTCATGGGTTTTCCCGATACTGCTAAATTAAGAGATAAACACAGAACACACACCTCAGCCAAAGCTCGCTCCCAAGGCTATTTGTGTTGCTGTTGTTCTCTCCAGGATGTCCTCTTCCCTGGCCCTCATCACAGTGAAGGAAGAGTTTTGCAAAAACATCTTTATCTGCTGGTGCCACCCACTGCAGTGTATCGGTCAGTGTCTTTTTGTACACAGTTTTACACTGACTCCATAGAATCGGAATCATACAATGGCTTGGGTTGGAAGGGACCTTAAAGATAATCTTGTTCCAAACCCACAGATACACCTTCCACTAGGCCAGGTTGCCCAGAGCCCCATCCAGCCTGGCCTTGAACACTTCCAGGGATGGGGCATCCACAGCTTCTCTAGGAAACCTGTTCCAGTGCTTTATCACCCTCAGAGTGAAGAATTTCTTTCTAACGTCTAATCTAAATCTGCCATCGCTCAGTTTAAAACCATTCTCCCTTGTCCCATCACTATCTGCTCAGATAAAAAGTTGCTCTCCCTCTTTTTTATAACCCCATTTAAGTACTGGAAGGCCACAATGAAGTATCCCTGAAGCTTTCTCTTCTCCAGGCTAAACAACTCCAGCTCTCTCAGCCTGTCCTTATAGGAGAGGTGCTCCATCCCTCTGATCATGTTCATGGCTCTCCTTTGGACTCATTCCAACAGATCCACCTCTTTCTTCCGTTGAGGACCCCAGAGCTGGATGCAGCACTCCAAGTGGGGTCTCATGAGAGAAGAGGGGCAGGATCCCCTCCCTTGACACCAGCTCTCCCTTCTCCTTTATTGGAGGGAGTGGGGGGATGGTACATACTCTTTGGCCTTTCTTTTCTGACCACTGTACTTATAGAATCCCTTCTAGTTATTCTTCACATCCCTTGCCAAGTCCCATTTCATCTGTGCCTTACCTTGTCTGATCCCATCTCAACGCATCCAAATGGTATCCCTGTACATTCCCCAGTCATCTGACCCTGCTTGCACTAGCTGTGCATTTTCTTCTTGCTCATCAGCTTAAGAGGAAGGCCCCTGCTCAGCCATGCCAGTTTCTGGCCTGCCTTACTTGATTTCTTACACATTGGAAGGGAGAGGTCATGTGCTCTAAGAAAAGTGGCCTTAAAGAGTTGCCAGCTCTGGTCAGCTAAGGACAGTTTCCCAGGGAATCTCATCCACTAATTCTTTAAACAGCTGGAAGTTCACTGTTCTAAAGTTCAGGGTCCTGACTTTGCTCTTTGCTACGCCCATGTTTCTTGAGATCACAAACTCAGCCAGGGCATGGTCACCACTACAGCCCAGGCTGCCTCCAATCTTAACCCCTGTATGGGCTCATTTGTGTCGGTGAGCAGCAGGCCCATTAATGCTTCTTCCCTCATTGGTTTATCTAATACTTGGATCTGAAACTTACCCTTGATGCACTCCAGGAGTCTCCTGGACTGCTTACAGCCAGCTCTGCATTGTTTTTCCAGCAGATATCCAGGTGGTTGAGATCCCCCATCAGGATGAGAGCTCGCGAGCGTGATGCTTCTTGTAGCTGCGGCAAGAGGCCCCGTCAACAGGTTCCCCCTGGTCAGACACCTGTAGTAGACCCCACCCATGAGGTGTCCTTTGTTGGTGTGGTCCTTGACTTTTACCCACAAGCTCGACCTGTTTGTGGCTGTTTCTCACAGGCAGCCCTTCACAATCCATCCATTCCTTAACAGAGAGTGCAACACTCCTGCCCCTTCCCAGCCTATCTTTTCTGAAAAGCTTGTAGCCCTCAACTGCAGTGCTCCAGTTGTGTGACTCATTCCAACATGTTTCCATGATAACAGTTCAGTCATAGCTCTCTAGCTGAAACATGGTTTCCAACTCCTCTTGCTGCACGCACTGGGGTCTTGGGGCAAACTTGTGTCAGACCAGATTCCTCCAAGACATCTGGCACGGTGTAACTAAAGAACTTCGGAAGAACTCCCACTTGTTGCACTAATTTCTCATGAATAAATTAAGATGACATTGATAATAGTAACAATGAGGAGCCAGCATTTCCGAGGTATTTTACACCTTAGAAGTACTGTGCAAACAAGGATTAAAATGTATGCATAAACACCTTCTACACTTGACAGACCATTGTTTGCTGAAGCCGCAGCACCTGCTGAGACATGATCTTTTATTGGATCAGACACTTCAGCTATCAGAGACACTGCAGCAGCAGGAAACTATTGAAATCCTCGTGGGAGGCAATGCTCAGGTGTCAGGCAGCACAAACACTGCTGGGATTCTAAAGCCTCCACCTTGGAGGAAGTGATAAATCCCAGTGGGGTGTCAGGCACAGAGTGATGCCAAGGCCAGGGGTCCGCAGCCCCTCTCCCATGAGGGGCTGGGAGAACCAGGGCACCCAGACAAACTGGGGTTACCAAGCAGGAGAGGAACCATGCAGAATGCACAGTACCCAAAAAACATCCAGCCTCATTTAAGAGGGCAGAGGAACCCTGCAGTAAATTCTGAAAGTAATTAAAAGAAAGAGCGGAAAGTATAATCTTTTTACTGCACATCCCAGAGTCTCAGGGACTCTTCAGGCAAGAGTGTTTTTCTCGCTTTCAGACAGTTTTTATAGGAGCCTTCTGTGGCTGGGTATTACGAGCCAAAAATAAAAACTGGGATGAACTTGAAGAGAAGGGCTCACACGCAACTAGCACTGCAAAGGGTCCGAGGTCTCCACTGAGATGAGGGGATAGATGCAGGGCTTCTGTCTGGGAATGACACCCTAAGGCTATCCCAGTTGTAAAAACAGAGAGGATTTTTCAGGGCACATGAGACAAGGAGGTGCTAGGAACAGTTTTGTCCAGAAAAAAGTTTTCATGGTCTCTGCAGCCCTATGTTTCCCTTGGTTCAAAATTTCACCATTTTCAGTGCCTCTTAAAGACGGTGGAGAATTTTTGAATGGGTACATGCAGAGGCAGCAACCCCTTCCCTGTATTGAACCACTGAATACCACAGCAACCTGGTGGCTCCTCACAAACAGTTTTAGACTGTGGTATGCCCTTGGCAGAGAGTCACTGGCTCCAGGCAAGGCATGACAATCCAGAGCAGGGAACTGTCACAGCATCATTTGTGAACAATGGCACATCTACCTCTGCCATCTCAGCCACAGAAAAACAATGGCAAATCATCAAATTTCTTCCCAGAAGGAAGCTATTGTAACTGCTTCCAAGACGTCCTACCTCTTCCTTACACAGCCTAGCTCAGGATGAATGCCATAACAGAACTCATTTCCGCAAACTGGTGTTTGCCCTCTTGCCAGCTCGTACCCTTGGCTGGGCTTGGGTCAGTGGTGACATGCCTGGGGTCAGTGTGGACAGGAGCAATCTTAACACTTCTTGATCTTAAAGAGACTTGCTTGGAAGTTATTGTCCACGTGCCTGGTAATCACGTTCTCACTGTTTCTTTCTTTGTTTATGCTCCATTTCTGCCAAGTAACAGTGTCCTTCCTGTAAATGGAAAAGCATGTCTGGGTCGCCAAGCTTATACCAGGTGACTTTATAAGTTTGGCTGAATTGGTTGCTTTCTTCAAAATCACGCAAAACACTTTGGTCTTCAAAAAAGAGGACAACAGTCAGAAAGACCACTATTAAATGCTGTTAGAGAAAGGCCAAGCAGCACATGCAGCTTTGTATTACTAAATTAACAATGCAAAACCAGACCTTAGAACAGACTGTCCCACTTAAAATACTTCCAAATTCTGATGCTTGCAACAAATCAATGACCTGATCAATTCACAACTAGAAAACAACTGAGCTGGCACGTGGATTATGCAAGTAGGTTCAACTCCCATGCAGGAACTCATGGTCTAGTAGTAAAGCTGCTTCCAAAGACTGTAAATTTGGAAAAGCTTGTTAACCTGTCTAGGAAAATCTAGGAAATCTCAGCGTGCTGCCGCCTCAAAGTCTTCACTGGCCCTTTTCCTCTGGGCATTTCTTACTCGGTCAAAGACAATGCCCAAGTAACACAAAACACAGCTTCTTCCTACAGCTGAAGTAGCAAAGGCATCTCCCTTTGTGTCTTCTGATTTCCTGCAGAAAAAGGCACACCTTCTTCCTTGGAAACTCTGAATCATGGGGCAGGCGGGCAGCCCTTAACCCCCTTCTGGCCAGGCAGCAGGGCACAGGCATTGCTGAGGAAGACTCCCTACGACCCTGCTCAGCCCTCCAGCCCCAGGAGCCTTCGGCCATCCCAGTGTGGAGATGCCATGAGGCCTTCTCCAGTGGTTCTGGCATGGAGGGCTTAGTAGAACCAAGGCTCCCTGGTCGTACAAGCTTCACAGTGTATTTCTAGCTCTAAAAAACCCCAACAAAACAAAGCAAATAAACGAGAAACAACTTATTTTTCTTTCTCCTTAGAGACCTGGAATCCTCTTGAAATATCATCGACATGAAAGAGATTTGGGCTTTGCATTTTTTGTGATTGCACAGTGGCAGAAAAGAAACATGCCAGGCTGTACAGTGCTGCTTTTCCATCAAGCAAAATGAGGAGGAGATGCAGGAAGAATTGCTTTCTGATATACACCTGGCCATGCCTTCTCACCACTTTCAGATTCCCCATTAACTGCTCATTTCCACAACTGCACATTTTGGAATGACACAGGCAAGCCCTTCATTTCTAGTAAGCAGCAGATTAAACCATTTTATATCCAGAATTTTGATAAAGAAAAACCTTTCGGTTCTAAAATGCTATAAGACTATTCTCAAACTGTCGTACAGTATCCTTCATGTTGCACCTTCTCATGCTATTTGCAAACTAAACCTATTTTTTAAGCAAACAGAATTAATTCATCTGTTTTCTTAAACTACTTCCAAGATGCCCTGTGAACAGGGCCAAGTCTTTACCAGCTCCCTACACTGCCATATAAAGAAAAAGAAAAAGAAAAAGAAAAAGAAAAAGAAAAAGAAAAAGAAAAAGAAAAAGAAAAAGCCCGTGGCGGTCTTGGCCTTTTCGTTAAGTTATACATTCTCTCGAAGGCTGCAAGGTAGAGTCGTTCCAGAATGGGAGCTAAACTCTCCCTGGAACAGTGGGAATTCTACTCCCAAGTTAAATTCACCCTACGTAGAAATGATGTCAAATTCTCCAAAGCCCTCCTAAAAAGTTTTGTTCATTGGGTT
>QWTY01006423.1:3497-24270 GCA_008033365.1 Pseudorectes ferrugineus
CCTTTTTCCAATCCCCTTGCCATGAGCAGGGACACGATTAGACCAGGCTGCTCAAAGTCCCAGCCAACCTTAAACACTTCCAGGAATGGGGCATCCACAGCTTCTCTATGCAGGGTGTTCCAGTGCCTCACCATCCTCATAGTAAAGAATTTCTTCCAAATATCAAATCTAAACCTTGCCTCTGTCAGTTTAAAGCCATTCCCTCTTGTCCTATCACTACCTGCCCATGTAAAAAAGCCCCTCTCCACATCTCTTGTAGCCCCCTTTAGGTACTGGAAGGTGCTATAAGGTCTTCCTGGAGCCTTCTCTTCTCCAGGCTGAATAACTCCAGCTCTCTCAGCCTGTCTGCATAGGAGAGGTGCTCCAGTATTCAGAAATTTTGCTGTGCTCTAGAGTATTTATTTGTACAATCATTCTACTTGCATTATGTGAAGTTTTTAACTAAACACATTGGTTTTTGCAGAGCATTTAAAATACTTGAATGTCAGCGAGTCAGAAATTAAGACCATTTGGTGTTAGTTATATCCTATGTTCTTTCTCTACATATTTTAGTCATATAATATACATGTAAAAGAATAAAAGCAACTGGCATTGCTTTCCTTAAGACAAGTAAGTCTTCTTTCCAGCAGCTCTCAATCTGGCCCTGCAGCTTTGGCTGTCTGCCAGACAAGTTAGTGCTGGTATCATGTAGGCTAATGTAACTCTTGAATCACTCGACTATATTTAGATGCTTGTCTCAGAATTGCCTCCAAACATTCAAATAGACCTCACAAAGATGCTTTTCAGGTTTTGTGGGGTTTTGTTTTTTAAATCAGGCACATGCTTTTAATTTGGCTTTTCTAATTTCTTCAGCAAAATTAAATTAATATTCATAGTTACTCATTCAAAAATATTAATTCTAAATAATGCTTTTCTAGCATGGTGTGTGTTCAGCAACATAGATGTTTGAGTGCCTGAGTGCAGGAGCAACGCGCAGAGCCACTGGTTCTGGCAGCCCCCAGCAGAAACACACACAGCAAAAACTGTGCAATTCAGCATTCTATAACCCCAAACACAATGGCCGTGGAGGTATTGTCTCTTCAGGGCACGTGTCCGGAGCTACTCATCAGGAAAGTGACTTCAGACCAGAGGGAAATCAAAGGCACCCATCTGTGTTATCTTCTCTCTATCCTTCCCTCCCTGAAGGTGCAGGAGGTGCAGGAAGTGAGAGGAGTCCAGCAAAGCAGGTTTACAGTCAGGTCTCACCACCCTTTTCAGTGACCCCACACTTGGTGTTTGAGCTGCCTTTCTGAGTAGTTGATGGTGTGGTTGTGTTACGATGAGCTATAACTGCGGGCAAGTCAGCCATGATGAGTGGATCCCTGGCAGAAATGTGCCAATTCACTTTTGGGTGGCAGTCAGGTCCAGTGACACATCTGACAAGCAGAGACTGAAGCTTGATTGGCACAACCCACTCACTGTTGGGAAACTGTAGGCTCACAGAAAGTCCCAAAGACTCACATGAAACACCAGGGAAAGGATATGACTCCAAGGCATTTCTGAGCCTCTGGGAAGGAAATCCCATTTTCTGCACTGAACCCCACACCAGTAATTTTTCTTTAAAGGATATTCAAAGAAAGCTGTCAAACAGACGCTCAGCTCATGGATGTTTTGGAGTTCATTATACACTGTACATATTGGTATCTGATTGTCAGTGTATAGAAACTCCCCTGCTGCAGAGCTTCAGAAACTGAAAGCAAAGGCTATAACTGGTGTGTTTGAGAAACACCACGGAGAAGAATTGGGTAAGTGACCAGTCGAACAAGATTTATGAGAATATATATGAATGCTTCAGATGTAAACAGCTGAGACAAACAACCCCACAGTTTAATTAGTGACAGGGATGTGCAGTCCCTGCTGCCATACTGAGGCAAATGATATGTTTGTGTGAGAAGCAGAAAGTTTGGAGTGAGCTGGAGACTGTGTTGACCTCGTCACACTCCATACATCACTTGGGGTGGTAACAGCTGACTCCACTCATGTTTTGTCTTCTTACAATGGATGGCTAATATTCACTCAGTGACTGTGGCAGCTAAGTTTGGTTTATTCTATATAATTAACGAGTTTGTTCCAGAAATACATACTGTAGCATCCTTTAAATTTTTCTCTGAAGCATCTGATATTGGCCAGGGTCAGATCCTAGATTATTTTGGACCAGCTTGGAAATTCTTCCTTGTTTTTTTTAAACAAAGTCATAACATTTTCCTTGCATATGGCAAATAGCCACATTTGAAGCTTAGAAAGCAGTATGATAGCAGCATCTACTCCAAAAGAATATGAACAAGCTGGAACATATAATTCTACATATACATACAGATGTGTATGTACATAAATATATAACTATGTATATAAATATATATATCTCATTATGTACATAAATATATATCTACAGGAAGCACTGTCTGAAATACTGCATGAGATCCCTAAGGAAAAGCATAGCAATTGACTGATGCTGAACTCATCCCATAGCAGCAGAAGGAAGGGGAATTTTGACAAACTCCTACAAAAACAGGGTTCCCATTGGTAGCTCCCATGCACAGCATCTCCCCTGAGTCAGGCCTCAGCTGAGAGTGTGCAGCACCTCACAGAGCAGCACTCCTAAGTGAGTGCCTTGGAGTTGAGAAGGACTGAATTTGCACCAGAAGACTGAAGTGTTCATTCATAGCCAGAAGACACAGAAAGTTTGCAATGAAAGGCATTCAGTGGAAGATGCAGCTAGAGGAGTAAGGAAGTGTTGAGTCCAAGAGGGCAAAACTAAGCCCGGAGTTGTCTGAGACACTGATCTCTCAAATCTGCTGATGTCCATCAGTGCAGCACCTGGGCTTTCTGGGTACTGACAAGGTCTCAGTGACATGGTATGTCTGGGGAAAGGGAGGTGAAATGGGTTACTCAGGATAAAGCACTGGGTTTGACAGTGACCAGAGCATTCAGGCACCTTGTGTGAAAACAGACAGAACTTCAAAGACAATCACAGTCACTGTCTGTCTCTGTTTAACTCTATTAATTCTTTAATTACATAATTCCCTATCTTCCTCCTTTCAGGAACAGAAGGCACTTAGCTATAGGTGAATGTGAACCTGCACCTAATATTGAAGATACATTTTACTGAAAAGTGTTAATTTCAGTTTGGATCTGAATTTTACTTCTGATCACTTTAGCATTTAAAAATATTTATCTGGAAGAAAGACCTTTACAATTGGGAATGTTTACCTGTGCAACTGAATTTAACGCCAAAGCCGACATGAACCCATAGTCTATGCATTCACCAATCACACTTTCAGAGAGATGTAGACTTTCATTTCTCCATGTGGCCTGTGGCCCAGACTCCAGCAATATGTTTTCCACACGCCAGAACTGAATTGTCAGCTTTGACAGTAATTTCACCAGCAAAATCATCACACTGGCCAGTGTCATTCATGGTTACTTTCTACCATGACATTCTGTCTCAGATTGAAGTTGATTACCTCTAGCTTTGTCGACAAAGCCAAAAAACCCCACTCTTAGGTAATACTGCAAGCTGAATGCTTGCTGAAGCAGTCATTTTTTGTTCTTCCTGTAAAGTCCATCTCTTTCAGTACCATAAATATCCTTATAGCAGGGTTTGAGATTATCTGTATCAGCTGAAGTCACTATTGAAATTAGCCTTTATTCAGTCAGTGTCGGGGGCATCCAGTTCTAATTTTAATACCCTTCATCTTCATGCCACAGAGACAGCCAAAAGAGTCCAAAGAATGACCTAAAAATCCTTGTTTCAGAGGTGAGAAGGATTCCTGCTGGGCAGGAACTGGAGGGACAACTGTACGGTGTTGTTTGGTGACCTTTCACAAAGTCAGCAGTAGAAGGCATAGAATTGCATTGCTGATGATTGGACACAGGCATATTACACTAATTAAGCTGCATTGCTGGCAGCAGCCCAAAGTTAAGAGGGCATAAAGTTGGAATTCCCACAATGCAAGGTAGAAATGAGACAAAAAATCCTTTATGATATATTTACCCTTTAAGAACAATTGCAATTAACTGAAGACGAGAGCAAGAGACTAGAGATATTCTTTGAGTAAATTTTCTCACAGTATTTTTTCTATTGAACTTCATTCTCCACTACTCATAAGCCAGGTAACAATGTTCTCACAGACCTTTCTTAGTATCAGTTTCCAGGTAATGGCTCAGCCTATGAGCTATTATTCCCCTCTGCACTGCCATTTGCTGTCCTTTCCTTGAAGATTAGTCAAAACACCTGCCCTAGCAGTTTGAATTACCCGACTTTGGAAGATACTGCTGTGTATACAGCATCAAGTACACCATTTGGAGAGCACATTGAGAATGAACAACTCACTATCTCACTTGCAGAATATGATGCACAGGCCAGTTATTGTCGGTGAAGAGATCTCACAGTTTTTCTTTTCAATGGCAGAGTGTTTTAAGGGAAGATTGAAAGAGATGAATGGTCCTTATAATCTGCAAAGTAGCAGCCTGTTCTCAGCAGAAGTGTGATATGAAAAGATGTGCAAGTCACAAGTGGGAGAAGATGACAAAAGAAGTAGGCAGCAGAAAATGCACGGAACAGATCAGGACTGACTCATACAGCTTTCAAGTCTATGTATTTCTTTGGAAGACTACTAGAAATCTACTTGCCTCATGGACAATTGCTACACACAGCCTTGCTTTTTGGTTTTCTGCCATTCTGTAGACATAAACCTCCTTCCTCATACACGAGCCCTATAGAACAAGCTGGGAATGTGAGGGGAAGGAAAAGGGTATTTTGTTACTTCCCTAATCTGCAGGAAATTGGAATTAACCACTGCATCCTTGTACTTCTCTATCCTTTAACCATATCGAAGTCAGTGTTCTCTTCACCTTTACAGTATTTCTTTGCTACTGAGAATGAAGTCCCTAGAGCACCCAGAGCTGGCTGGAACCATGTACAAGAAGCAGGGAAATGATAATCCTCTGCATTTTATAGCCTTCCAGGGGCACCTTCTCATCAACCACATGCTGGAAAACTAGACAATTCAGATCCCTCTAAGATATCACATGGAGAGAGCGTGGGTAGAGTTCAGGACATAGGTAGCCAAAAACAAAAAGAGCTTTCAGGAGAGCACTTAGACTAAACTTTTTACAGCCTGGAAACTTTGACATCTGCAGAATGCAATGCTTAGTTATTCAGCCTCTGTTTACATCTCCTTCAGATCTAGCCATCTGCTACACTTCAGCTGTTGTGTTTTGATGCCAACCTCCCTGTAAGCAGGCTTGCATTGATTAGATTCCATCTAGTAGTGGAGCTGCTTCTCTGAGAAAGCCTAGCTTAGTAGTGCCTTTCTTACTTCTGCTTGGACATGAGAATATTGCTTTCTCATCGGAATCAAACTGACATATCATACATCTACTAGTTGCCCACATCCATTCTTGCAAGTCCATTCATTCACCAGAAATTCCTACCATGTTACTTCACGTTGCTCTGCTGCAGAGTATGAAAGTCGAGGCATTCCATACATGACTGGATATGACAGATTTAGCAGTTAGAAGTTCACTTTCTTGCACCTTTCACTGACATCTATTATATTCTAAGCAAAAGGAACTGTTCAATACATTGTGTGCATCATTTTTAGAGGCTGAGTTGGCTGAGATGCAAAGATTTACTTACACCTTATTTTTTTCCTCTGCTTTTTGACTTTTTTCCCCCTCTGCTTTTTTACTTTTTGTTATCCTTAAACCCGGGAATAATTTTAAGTAATATTTACCAAATGTAAGGATAGTAGAGGAACCATTCAATAAGCTACTAAATCATAGCCATGCAATGAAGTCTGAAGAGTGGGAAGAGAAAGGGTAGAAAACCTGAAAGAAATAGAGACAAGTATAATAGGTATAGATCAGTGGGAGTGAAAATTTTGTCATTCTAAAATAGTACTGATGCCTTCAGAAAGTAATTTTTTAAGATGAGGTTCTGAGTTTCTTATTGAATACCTAGAAACTGTTATTCTTTCATACAGTCGGAAACATTCTGCAATTGTTTCCCTGTTTGCCAGAGCAAAAGGAACAGCAGGTATTGGAAGACCGGAAGTGTGTCTAGCTTTAATTTCACATTTTATCTGCCTTCTTCTCTTACCCTTCATCCCTCGTTTCATACTTTTTCCAACCATTACACTTTGTAGGAGGGGCTGTGACTTCTAAGAACATTTAGGACACTGTGAGCACATCAGTAACATAAGTAATCAATAATAATTCTACCACTGAGCAGTCAATTAGCAAAATATGTCCTGCAGCTCATCCATAGTAGATGTAGGATCTTAATTCTGAAAACATTTCCACAAAGTTGTCTTACATAAATCAGTCAGAAGGTCCATGTTGTGAAGTGCAGCACATGTATATGGGCTTTTGGGATTAAGGCCCAGTAAGCAATGGAAATTTTTCACAGAAGGAGGAAGACAAAAGGATTTGTTCAGGCAATTTCCTTTACAAAAAAACCCCAGGAATTATAATGTGTATTTTTAACATTGTGATTGGAGTCTGGGCTTTTGTTATAAAGCAAATGCAGTTCAAGATGCACTTCTTCCTCCATCTTCCAAAAGCTGGTTATGTGTACCAATCAATCAAACTTTCCATTAAACACACAATGAGTAATACCACTTGTTCACAAATAACTTCATCAGATTCTGAAAATACCATTTTCTATTACGTGGAGAGTGAAACCCATCGTATTAATTTGGGGATTTGTAGTAATGCTCAGTGATTCTCAGTGAGTACAGAACCTAACCCACCAGCATCCTTGGTGGCAATCCCTTCTCATGGATTCCCTCAGGGATCATTGTTCAAGGCAGAGGTCCCACATGCTGTCGTGTATTACTTCCCTCAACTGTTCTGTCACAGCTCATGCTAAATTATTATTTTTCAGCATGACACCATTTGCAGAAATATCCAGGGTTGTCTAAGGAACATTTATTTAAATTGGCCTTTTCAGCTTAGGGTATGCTAGGCAAAATTGGCCCCTGTTCACCTGCAGTGAAGAGTTTTGGCCATCTCTTGTTGCAACATCACATGCAGACATGAAGCGCCTTTCACAGTAATTTGAGATCTCTGCAATTGCACCTATGGGAAGGCAACATTTCTGAGGGAGAGGTGATATACCTTATCAAATCAAGCAGACCTGGTTTTGGTCCCACAGGGTCTGGTCCCAGTCTCACACAGATAGAATAAATTTTGTGCTAAGCATGGACTAAACTATGTCAGTGCCACGTAAATCTGTACACACAAATCTGTACATTTCTTGCAGATTGCTACAGCTTAAAAAAAAGAAAAAATAAATCTAACCATCTTTTTGAACATAAAAATCCAGATTTCATCTACATGGAGGAGACACTTAAGAGTTACAAAATACAAGATATTTTGAACTGAGTATGTGCTTATGATGCTACCCATCTTTCACAGTGTAGAACCTTTTTCCTAGTTCTGTATTACTCAGGTTGTTTCACATTATTCATAGGTACATAGATGAGGTTTTGATATGATGAATCAGTTACTCAAGGCAGAACACAGTTTTGGCATAGCATAGCAAGGTTCTCTGGTCCTGCAATGAGGATAATTTCATTTAATGTCCCACAACACTTGAATGAAGTATAACCAGATTCTTTCCTGTGGTTTATAAAGTGATTGCTAATGCAAATGTTATCATCTCAGTTTCTTCCTACAGTTCATTGATATTCTCAGTTTCTTTCTATGGTTCATTGATATGTATCAGTGAAGTGTTCCTTGATGTCTTCTCCCAATCTATGAAGAAATTCTCTGGAGAACTCCCTACAGAAAAATATTTCTTTACAACATTATCAAGAAAAGCTGCCCTCTCAGAGAGAAGGATTTTGAGGACAACCATGGAAAGCCAGAAGAGCAAACACCAAGAAAGGCATCTGTTTTCTATGAACTGCCTCTGCTGATTGTAGTCCAGAATCTCTTTGCAAGGATGCTTCCAGTCTGGAAGTCTGTGTGCATATGCAAAGGTCAGGACAGCATGGTGAAGGTTTGGGGTGTATTTCTTGCAAAGTTTACAGTCAGAGGAGAAGTAATGACATTGGTCCAGGCCTTTCACTTCTAGATGCTGTATGACCTCTGACTTCTACACTTTCAAGAGACTTAGTAGGGTGATGGAAAGGCAAGTTTTCCTCCTTAAGAGTGGAGATGGATAGCTGTGTGCAGGGACTCCCTCTATTTGCAACTTCTGGAAAAATAAATCCTTCCCATTCTCACCTTTACTTTGTACCGACCTTCTCAATTCACATGTTAAGGCAAAGATCCAGAGTCTCCACCAACAAGAAAAGAGGCCTGTAAATTTCACGTACACAAACCTGTGCAGCAGATTTCAGAGTGGTCCATGGTTTCGAAGGCAGATCAAAACGTATAATTCTGGCTATTTTTTAACAAGTATTCCCTGACTACAAGTCTATTGACAGAGCATGCAAAAAATATTGCCTTTAAATGTCTGTGCTTAGACATAAAGAAGGCATTTTGCCAAAATGAAAATGAAAATCATTGGCCAAATTAGCATCGTGTGATCTTAGCTTTAAAATGACCCTGATGCTGTATAAACAAGATTACATAAGGGTTCAGAGGTATGTGAAGCAGTTCAGTAGTGCCATCTTGAGGGAAGCTCCTCGATGTTATGTATAATTCCAGATCCCAGATCATCAGCATTTGCCTGTGTTTTATTAGTTGGAAATAAGTCAATGAACCACCCCAGAAGGATGAGGTACAGTAGATTCAGAAATGCATTAAAACATGCCCTTATTAGCAGAAGAAAAGTAAAAGCCAGGACTAATGCATTTCTATTGCTGCAGAAAATTATAGTCTGGGAAATAGAATTGTAATGTTTTCCACTTTTAGCTGTTTATTGCAAAGCCACTTAGTAATATGAATAAAGCCCTGCAAAACATTAACACCAATTTAGACCATAAATACCTTTGTTTTAGAAGGGAACTAGTAGAAGCAAAGAGTTGATGCCAGAGTCTCACAGAATTGTTTATTTTTTTTAATCTTTATATTCATCTGGGATGCAGATCAGGATCTGTTTATTCTAGTCTGACTTTCAGTAGAATTATAACCATACATCGGAAATCAGATTGATTAATTTATGAAGTGGCAAATGGTCAGAATTATAAAAGAGGATGCTTACAATTACGATCTGCTTTGTTTTCCATCCATTCCTATCTTCCCCATCACATTGGTCTGGAAGTGCCATGCACCATCTGGTAGCATAAAATCAGTAAATGTCAAAAGTGGTTTTCATTTTTCAGATCTGTCAGATTGTGACAAGTAGGGCAGTTTAGAGATCATGCAGATTTTTCTTTTTCTTTTATTTGTGAGGGCTCTGTTCTTATCCATAAACATTTTTGCATTTCCTGACCAGAGTCAGAAATGGCAGCAAATGATGGAATTTCTTTCCTCTCCCCACCCTATTTCCTTCTTTTAGCGAGAGCAGATTTCCACCACAAAAATAGTGCATCATCTTTAATAGCTTAGATGCTGATGACTTGTTACTTGACATGCACAATCACCAGAGCTGACGTATGATTTATTGATTATCTATGAAAGGACGGACAGCTGTGAACTTTGATGCTTCTGTAAATATCACCATCACTCCAGTGTGAATGCATGCAGTGTGTGATCTTACAGCCACACACAATTCCTCTGGGACCTCCGGGTGGAACTAAACACAGAAATTCAAGTCACCTCTTCACAAGACCCAAGCACGTTCATTTATTGCTGAGTATCACTGGTATTCAATGACTTTAGGAAGCTCTGACAAGTCCAATACTGTTGTTGGAAGAAGCAGGAAGGCAGAGGGAAAGAAGACAGCTTCCCTTTAAGGAAAAATTAAGAGGAGAAGTGAACATCCCCTTGAATGTAAGTGCAGATGACTTCAGAGCAATCTGATTCCCTGGTATATTAGTGTGATATTCATTTCACAAAAGAGGCTCTTTCAATAAAGAATAAAAATTGTGGTAAATGTCATCATATTGTACTGATAAGACACCATGCCATGACTTTTTGGTATCTTGTAATTCTTCAGAGTTGGCAGGGTACTCAGTCCCTGTATGATACCGAATGCAATGATGTTTTACCCACATTCTCATGTTAAGTATGTAAAATGCTGAGGTTGAATAGTGTGGCCAGCAGGACCAGGGCAGTGATTGTCCCTCTGTACTCAGCACTGGTGAGGCCACACCTCAAATCCTGTGTTCAGTTTTGGGCCTCCCCAGTACAAGAAAGACATGGAGGTGCTGCAGCCATACCAGAGAAGGGTCTGGAGCACAAGTCCTGTGAGGAGTGGCTGAAGAAGCTGGAGTTGTTTAGCCTGGAGGAAAGGAGGCTCAGGGGTGACCTTGTCACTCTCTCCTGAAAGCAGGTTGTGGGAGTCACCCTCTTCTGACACGCACTCAGTGAAGGACAAGAGGACACAGTCTTAGCTGTGCCAGGGGAGGTTCAGGTTGGACATCAGGAGGAATTTCTTCACGGAAAGGGTCATTAAACATTGTAATGGATGGCCCAAGGCAGGCAGTGGTGGAGTCACCATCCCTGAAGGTGTTCAAGAAATGACTGGACATGGTACTTAGTGCTATAGTCTAGTTGGTGGTGATTGGTCAAAGGTTGGCCTCAGTGATCTTAGAGGTCTTTTCCAATTGAAATGATTCTGTGATTCTGCAAGCAAACTGTTAATCAGCTGAAAAATGACGAAGATAGAGAAAACAATTTTTCATAAATCTCCTTTATTCGATTCCTGAAAAACTGTTGAAGAAGACTACTTTTGCATGTATCCTTTTGAAGTGCAATTTGCTTGAAAGATATGCAGAAAATATGTATTTTTGCTTAAATGGGAACTATATATTGACTTTGTAGGCCCAGGGTATCAGTACATGCCTGCCGCCTTATTTTTTTTCTGCTTCTTTCTCATGTCTTATATCCTTTGTGCTCTTCACCCTGAGTCAGATTCTTAGGAATAAAATCAAATTGGTAGCCTCTGAACTACAGCTAATTATGAAGGTGAGGGCCTGTCTTCTGGCTTCCTTGTCTTTTATACCTTATTGTTAGTCATTCTAGTGTCTGAAGTTAAATCTTCAAATCAATATTACTGTAACAGTGTGAAACTGAAATGTAATGAAAGAAACAAAAATGCTAGTGCTTATTAGAAGTAGGTAAATTATTAATTGAGAAATATTTTCCCTGTTTTCTGAATTCATTAATAAATCTCATTTTCCTTACTCACTGTGAAAAGGACAATGAAAAATACCTTGGTATGTGATGATTGCATAGATGTATCCAATCATTATGAAATAAATAGGTAATAACAATTTTGCTAGGTTTGAAGTAATGTTTGACTCTTTTTTTCCCTGTGGAATTAAAAATCATTTCCATCAATACAGGATGCAGGTAAACAATTACCCAAATTATGATGTAATGTTACTTTTTCACCTGGTCCTCATTATAACTAAAAACTCTACCTAATCCTGCCCTGGTGAAGAAGGTTTAAGTATATACATACTCACATACACATGAAAGGAGGAAACTTAAGTGAAGGCTGTCTTAAAAATATGTGAAAATTTACATTTTTTACTTATCCTTTCCATAGAAATTACCACCAAAAAAAAAAAACCAAAAAAAAAAACAAAAAAAAACCACACAACTTGGACAGTGGAGATTGCACTGAATGCAACAAAAACACTTTTAAGAAAAATACACAGAAGAAGGAAGGAGCTTTTCTTCCCTTAAGTGTTTTTATGGGTGTTCCTCACAGCACTTCCCATTATATGCTGTCCAAACAGACTGCTACAGCATTGGTATCTACAAAGTATTTATATCATCTTAGTTTCCTTTAGAATTTTCTTTCTGCTCTGTTTCCAAATAACTGATTTGCAGTTTGGCAGTTTCATTTAACTGTATTTCTTAACCTCACCATCCAAGTTAGTAAGTGAAATCATTTTTCCAAAGTATAGAACACAAAGTCCCAGTTGCAGGGAGCTCCCTTGATGCTTCTCTTGCCATTTATTTTTAATTTTAAATGTTCACCCTCAAAGGAATGGGGTGAAGGATGAACGTGCCAATGTGTTTCCCTGACCTACAGTCCAGCATCACTGCCTGAAGACTGAGAACCATCTGCTTCACAGTGTTAGTTGCTCCTACCAGAGCACTGTTTCCCAAAAGCAAATTCTGTTCACAGGTTTACTGTTTCAAGCATAGTAGGTGTGTTATTGCATCAGTAAAATAGCTGAACAAAAATTAAGCTTGCACTGTATTCCTGGGAAAACTGTTCTGCAGTAGTGAATAAATTGATGGATCTGTCCTACTGAATGTGAAGGTTTGCACTCTTCTACAGGTTTCCTGTAGAACTTGAGGCACGGCCCATGAGAAGAACAAATCCCAGCCTTCTTTCAATTTTTACTTTAACTAGCAGGACTTTCCAACCCCCCCCCAAAAAACCCAACCCGCAACAGATTGTCATTTCATCTTACTCATATATTTATGCTACAATCAGAAATTCATATACGCGGTGGTGATAGCTATTTTGTTTGTGTTTAAGTATGACTTTCTCTTGCAGTGAAGAAGCTATTTCCCCTTGATAGGATCCTACTCCAGCAAATTTACTGTGCCAGTATGGTGCTTTGCAGCCATTCAGAAAAGTTGCTGAACAGTGGGAGAAGGAAGGGAGAAAACTCATGAACAAGAACATACTGAGAGGGTATTTTAAAAGTACAGTATGATAAACACTCAGTTTTTCTTAGTGAAATACAGAGGTTTTGAATAACTCAGAAAACTCCCTAGAATTTTGTTTATATCTGACTATATCTGCAACACATAAAATTCAAGATTTCTTTTACCAAATAGCAAGATACAAACAGGCACTGTGGTTCACTGCAGGGAACAGTCTATAATGCTGTACATAATTCTGAACAACAAAATTACACACATGTTTAAATGAAGACTTAATTAGACATAATGTTTTAACTGTCTCCATGAAATGCTGTATTTGATTTGCGATTGCATTTTAACATCAGTTATTTCTGATTCTACGTACATTAAAGCCTTATTCATTCATGACTGGTTGCAAACAATAATCTGATAAACATCAGCTTTAACCCCTTGCATAGCAGCCTAAGAAAATAAGACCCCGATCTTATCTAAGGTCTTAGTAAGCTATAATAAGACAAAATGATACAAGTTTCTCCTATAATTTCTGTCAGAGGTCATCAATCTGTATTCAACAAAACCATTATTGATATTTGATGCCGATGAGTTCCTAGTTCACTGGCTGAAAAAAAACATATGACACATTAAGCCCATTCTTTTTCTTACGTGAGACCCATAATTAATAGGACCAAATCATTCTCCACAGATAATTAATTCTCATATAATTCCCCAGGGTGACTGACATTTCATGTAAATACTTCTTTGGATAGGAGGATGCAAAGAAAAAGGGCTTAACTGCCGAACACAGAGAGCTGCAACAACACACGTTTCCCTATTGTGTCCTCCTCCAGTCCCTTTGCAAATGGCTGGAGAAACAGTCTGTAATTTGAAAGAGGAAAGGGATTGACAATGCTGAAAGAACCAGAAGGACCAAAAGCCAGGATTATTGCAGTTTTGAAAGCATATCACAAAGTGTAATGTCTGTGTAACCCTCCTGTGGTGATAAGATCTCAACACAGTCTTCTGGTGTTTTTAAGCAAGATGGCTGAGCCAGCCTATATAGTACAGCAGTGCTACCAAAGTGTGCAACCCTGTTCCCTCTTCCTCTTCTTTGGAGGAAGCTCTTTACTGAGCTGACTCAGGACTCCATCCACCAAACCCATAGAAAGTTCCAAAACCCACCTAAAATCCATAATAATCGGTTAAAACAGCCCACTACAGGAGCAAAGGAGCACCAGAGTTTGCCACAGACATGGCCGGTATGAGGAGAAGGGAACAAGGGCTTCCCCTATTGCCAGCCATGGCCTGGCCGCAGAGCTCACCTCCTCCAGACCTGTCCACCACAGTCTAACACCCACAGAACACCCTGACAACCTCATTTCTCAGCCAAAGAGAAGGAAAAGGAGGGCAGGGAGAACAAAAAGCACTCACATGCTTTCTTGTCCCATCTATCTTCAGAAGCAGATGGCAGCACTTTGCACACCCTCACAGAGCAGGCAGCTGTGCAATTAGGCAGCTGCTTTTTCCACACAACAGCTTGAAGTTGGAGTCCTAAAAACTTCAGGAACATACCCCGTGAGGAAGTTTGTATTGACTACTCTTGCAGTGGGAGAGAAATACACTTTGCCTTGTCTCCTACTCACCTGGGGACAGACACCTTGCAGGTGCAGATTCCTTTAACTGCAGGACCTGCAATGAAGCCAGTACATGAAAGCAGAGGATCCAAACCCATTTTAGCTTGTTCTGACAGAACAATGCTGGTGACATCATGCAGTTTGTGTGCCTGTACATCTATCTGTATTTCTTATTACTTTTTAAATCACTTCCAACGACATTTGGACAAGGGACAGAGGTCTCAGGGATGTTAAGCTCCTCTGGCTAGCAGGAAGAGACAGTGTGGCTATTAACCAAAGGAAGGGCTGGAGTGAACAAATTTTCTGGGTGAGGCCACATGAAAGCTCAACCTCAACATACAAGTGTAAAAGGATTTATTGGTTCTACTGACCCCCCAGAACCATCATGAGTATAAGACTTGATAGAGGCTGACTATATAAGGTCACTGCAATATAAGTCAGCTTTTCAGCTCTATAGACCAAGTAGTTTAGTTCCCTGCTTACAGGAAAACAGGAAAACAAAATAATAAATTATAATATTTTGCATCTTTGCAGACATGTTCTTTCTTGTCCCATAAGATATACGAATAAAATGCCTCACAGATAAAATACAAAGGCTTTCTCTCAACTGTGTTTTTGTAGAGACCCCAGGATTCATGCAAAATTACAGCAAAATCCATGTAAATCACAGCTTTTGTGGTAATGCTACTTGCTACTTAACATGAGGATTTTTGAGAAAAAAAGAATGCTGGATTTAGCACCATGCTAGTCAATATAGAGCTATGCAGTTATACTGAGTTTTACAGTAAGTTTTACTTACTGCCCCTGGGAAGCTTTTTAAAAATTGATGTGAAGGCATGGGAATAAAAATATAAAAATACAACAGATCTGTTAGGTCACCAAATCCATCTATGTGCCAGGCCAAAACAGTTCTCTGTGACAAATTCACCCAGCTGAGTTTAGCAGTCTTAGGCAGTTGGACAACTAGCACTTTCCCTTAGATAATAATTTTTTCAGACCGTATGTTGTGTGCTCCATTTCATTAATTCAACCATATTTTTTCCTCTTCCTTTTAAATAAAGATTGCAGCACTCACATGTCAAGCTGGAGAAGACATTATTCTAACAGTAACATCTAACATCTGTTTTTGGCAGGCACTATGGGCAGTTGGCAGCAGCTCTGCGGTTCCCTCCTTATGTAAATGATCATGTGCTGGTGGCTGTCTAAGATAACATTGCTGGAAGACAAAGAAAAAGTCCTTTTCCTTTTACTTGATGCTTACTGTTAGCTAGAACATAAGGAGTTTTGCATGTTGAGCAGACAGCCTCATTTTCACTGTATGTGGGCCAGATCTGGCTTCAGGGGAACCAAAGAGAGCCCTGTGCAAGCAGGAATATTTACTAAAATATTTATCAAAGGGAAATGATTTTTAGGGTCTTATTTATGCACAGAGTTATTTACTGTAAAAAAGGAATGCTAGGGAATGCTGCCTGACACAGAAGCAGAGAAGAAATTATGATGTGCACCCTCCAGTCCACACAGCAGATGCAAAAACCTTTCCAAGACTGGAATACATTTGTAAAAGGTATGTTCGTTGGATGCAAGTGATTGTTCAGACGTTTTGAATATGCTTGTAAAAGACAGCAAATACAGAGTCCCACCTACTGGGAAAATCTGGCCTTTGCTGGGCATCACACAGGAAGTAGATTATGTATAAGTCTCCCTCTCATTCTTCACATTGACTGTTTGATGTATGCAAAAAAACCCAGGATAACTGGGGAAATTCTCTTCTGTGTTGTGCAAGAACACAAACCAGAAGGTCCTTTCACCTTATCTGTAGCTGGTGAAATCTTAGCATTTTTAGCTCTTGCAGAGATACAGTTTCCAAAGATATCACTTCTCTGGGGTGTTTCAGAGATTCACAATGCCTCTGCTCCCAGACTTTGTGACAGTACTGCCCAGCCTTAATTCAGCTGAAATACTAATGGTGGATGCGGTGAGAGCACAAGCAGACCTACGGGATTATCGTGTCTGCACAGTGAAGTTGTCAATGAGGTTTTCAGCTCCAAAAAGCAGGTGTTGGCCTGAGAGCAGTTTCATATTAATTAGCCCAAGGTGTTCTGAGATGATACTTCCATGCTCCTGCCTTGCCCTCTGTCTTGCTGCATCCTACCACCTTGTATTTTTGTGCCTGTACTGGTGTTTTTTGAACTGCAGCAAGTAGCTTACATGGTCAAACACTGATTCTACAAGAAGCATGGGCTCTCAAGTCAGAGAAAAGCTCTGTGCTATCATACTGCCATTTTAGCAGCTCACATTTTTCTCAGAGCTTCATTGTGCCATGCTGATGCTCCTCACAAGTACTGAGGAATACACTTTGCAGTTTCAGACTCTGGCTAAATACCTCTAATTAGGTCTGCACTGTCAGCTACAGGTGTTTTTCCCAGCTCTCAGCATACAGATACACCATCACAAAAAGGCCTCAAAGCTGTTAGAACCGTGGCTATGGGTGGCTATGTTTAAGTGCTGTCATGCAGTTCAGCCAGTCATTTTAAACAAAATCAAAGAACCCCAGTGTTGGGCATCTGAGTGACATAAACATCAGTATGAGAAGCCAGTTGTGATGTTGTATGCCAGTAAGAGCCCCAAAAGAAAGAGAAAACCATGGAATTTGAAGCAGTGGATGAAGATCAGTTTAGATTTGAGCCTTCCTATGATGCTGCTCTTGGTAAAAAGCAAATCAAGACATACCACAATTTGGCAAAGTTCATGCTTCACCATGTTCATACGTGGAAATTGTTAGAAAGATAAATTTGATGTAGCTTTAGAGTTGAAGTCTGGGTACTGTTTTGGCTCAATTCTAATCTTCAGGTTAATTTTCAACCCCAAGTATTCTACACAGCAGGAAACAGAGTTTCTTTGGTTAAGCGGTCAAATTTAAGAGATATAGCTGCTGAGTATGCTCTGTTCCCTCAATCTGCACTGGTACAAGAATGCCCAGTGACTTGCAGAACTGGGCGTCAACCTTCTGCAACAATTAGTTTGCCTCATTAGTAAAATGCTGCTAATTTCTCCATTTTTTTCAGGGACATTAGGAAGCTGCTGCTGTGTGTGCATTGGAGAAGCCTAGACATTTCACTGGCAACTTCCTCTTTGTGTTTACACCAATCTTTCTATCTAAATGCCATCTTAAACTATGCAGAACAATGATGGGGACATGCTGTGCATACTGCTGTGAGAAAAGAGAAGAGAATGAGCAGAAGGACAGTAGGAAGCTGAATGGTGTGTGAAAACGAGAATATGACTAAGTGACTTACCATTCAAATTGCCTTTCACCAAATGTGTGTAACCAATTCCAGGCAGTAGGGATGGTTAACATTACAAAAGCTCTAACTATGGATTTGTCCAGTATTGTCTTTCCCAAGAAGTAACCTCAGATGCCTAAAAAGCATATGCATGAGTTTAGTAACAAAGACTTGAGGTTGGACCACTTCACCTTTATAAAATCATTTGTATTCTAGATTTTAGGTGTCCCTGCCATAGTGATTTTATTCTCAGGGAGCAAGTAACTTCTCAGTACTTGCAAAACTATGCCTACAAATTTGACTGAAGACTGCTCTTTGCAGTAACTGAAATGACAGTACTAAAAGAATTTTATATATTTTATTGCATTTGAGTTTTATACAGAATGCAAAACAATAACACTCACAAGTATACCTCACAAGAAAATAAAACTGTACTTGGAAAAGTCACCACGAAAATGATCTCTTGCTCTCCAAACTAGTTCATGTCCTCTGAAAGCACAAAACCCAAGAACTTTAGATTTTTTAGTAAAGAGGTAAATTCCAGGTTGCACTAAAAATTATAACCCAAACATTTGTGGCCTTTATAATCAATTTAACAGGTCCAGAAGATCTATGAGATTCTCACCAGAACTAGTCTAAAAGCCATTAAATCTGTAACTTTTATTTATTTATAATTTTAAAACTATGAATTCTCTCTTCTGTTGAATTTTGTGCTTCTTCAGAAATCCAATTCTCCATTCATTATTTCAGCAGAGAAATTCCCACCAGCTCTAATTCACAACCAGAAATCACAAACCAGTTCTGAGTCTCTAAAATAGGAAGCCTTCTGAGTAATTTCTCATTAAATGTATTTGCATTTCTATCTTGAACTGGAATACCAGAGAAGGAAGCCTCAGGGACATTTGATCTGTCCTAGCTTGTTCCAAGCGAAGAGATCTATATGAGCTTTCAGCTTGCATATAAAATAGTCTGTAGAAATTAAAGATATTTAGAAAACATGCTATTTTTATGAAAAACTGAAAAATAGACGGTCTGAGCATTGACCAGATAGAGGTATTCGGTAACAATCTAAAACAATTCCTTTGATATTAATTGAGTTTCTATTTATTACACTACAAAGTAACATCAGAACTTGGCCTAATTTCTGAAGTTACTTCCAGTACTCATTGCAGAGGGAAAAATCTGTCATTAGAGTTCTGTTAAATGAGTTCAATATCATTACATCACAACCTTAATAGCATGCGTCTCAATGATTTTCAAGATTAGTGAAAAACATGGGCACAAAAAAGAAACCTGAGCTTTCTTATGTAACTCTTCTATTGCCATTTTTTCTATTGTCATAAGGAGCTTCTTTTCCTCGGTGCACTACAAAAGAAACCTCTTTAGACAGCTTTCTGCTGACTTCCTCTTTTATCTGTAAATGCTTTCAGTGACTAGTTCACATATCTGGTTTTTTTCTCCAAGCAAAATAGTCTTCTATAGCCTCAATGAACCTGACAGTGAAAAGCACTAAAGCTGGACTACACAGGGTCATATCACAGCTTACTGAGAAACGTGGGGCCACCAAAAGGAGATAACTGTAGACAGCACAGGGGGCCAGGAGAGCTCCTGCTTCAGTCCTGCCTCAAGGTAGCATCTCATGAGTACCCACTTTCCATTTCAGTAATCCATCTTTGTATAATATACTTATTGTTTATGGCCATCAAGTAAGGCAGGCAGCCCTCATCCCATTACTATTTTAGCTCCAGGGTGAGGCTTATTTTTCTTATCTACAAAGAGGATATTAAGGAGTGGAATACATACACATAGTTCTCCTTAGGTTTATTGTGTTCAGCCTACTACCCTGTCAATCATGCCATTTTTGTTTTGTTATCACTTTTCTTAGTTTAGTGCCATAACCTCAGGCTCTGATCTCATCAGATCTCACAAACTAAATAGGGTCAGGCCAGGTCAGTATTCAGACAGGAAAATTCCAAGAAAACTCAAATGTTTGCAGGAAGGAGTACTTTTCCACCCATGCTGTATTTTTCAGTCTCAGTCAGTACCCGACATTACTGAACCAACACCAGTGAATGATTTCCAATGTTGACAGACTTCATGTCTGAAGTGAAACTCAGCTTGAGTGCACTCTAAAACAACAACAATTATTTCAGTGGGATCTTTCATTTCTCAGCTGCCCTACAAGTATATGGTTGCCTTCACTGCCTGTCTGCAGATCTTTCTGCCAAAACTGTATTTTTCCCTTCATTGATAAGGGTCACTGAGAGCTCCTAGCTCAGAATTCCTTCTTCTCTAGGTCTACCACAACTCATAATGCCACAGGATCAGGTTCCAATTATCGATGACTGCCTCCCTCACAGGACATTGGCATTTCACTGTATTTACTATACACACCCTTATTACAGTAGCATATTTTACTTCTCATTTTATGCCACTAATTTCTGTTCCTCTGTGTTCTGTTACTCTGAACAGCTAAAAGCTTTCTGTCCATTTCTACTTTGGGTAGATTTATGTGGCAAATAAAATAATTTACACATAAGTAATTGTTAAATTAAATTGAGCCCCTTCTGAGTGGAAGTAAATTACTTTAGCTATTAGTTTAATTATATATCTTCTTATTGTTAGTAGTTGTTTAACCAGCTTCATGTTTTATTAAGTTAGGGCACCGTCCCAACACAATCTATGGTCAGTAAAGTCGCCACAAGATAAGAACATATAAAGTGATGTCATCTTTGTGTCACTCATTGTCTTTCTGTGCCATTCTGTATATTAATCTCTGCATTTTGTGATCCTGATTATGACCTTTCCACCTCACCATCACTAATGAGTTTGTCTTATTATCATGTAAGATTTTAATTTTTTTCCCCCAAATGAGAACTCTAAGTCAGGAACAATAAGTCAAGCTCCTTATGACTTGTCAAGGAAACTTGTGCAACTCAGTGTGTTGCCCATAATGTAGTGGACAAGTCAGTTGGCCTTTATTTAAAACTTAAAGCCATTGTTGATAATTTGGAAAACATATACCAACTTTATTCACAAAAGGTATTACTGTCTTCTACATGGGAGTCATGGGAATATTGAATAAAATATATTTAAATAAGAGTCATAGAACCTGTGCTTCTGATACCATGACCTTACACTAGTTATAGA
>QWTY01006424.1:0-15031 GCA_008033365.1 Pseudorectes ferrugineus
CTTCAGCATGCTCAGCCTGTCTCTAATGTTTCAGATAGACTCCACCCTGCAGTAATGTGCATGCCATTAAAGAATTCACTTTCATCTCTTGAATTTATGCTTGTTAGGGCAAATTAATGAAAGGCTCTATTCTTTAAGTACTGGCTAAACAAAGCCAAAGTCAGCACTAGAAAGCAAACCAATACAACACTTCATTAAATGTGCTTTTTATTTCTTTTTGTTTCAAGTATGTCTGCTGCTATGTGAAATTTAGGGTTATACAGTCTCTTTTCAAATCTCTCAGTAAAGAATGTGCTCAAGTCACAAGTTCATATCTCCCATTTGAAGTGGACTTCCCATGAGAAGGGTGCAGGGAAGAGACATAATTACAAATCCCTTTAAGTACAGAGCTCACACTCTTCCAAATATTGACTGAAAATGCTGTTTTGTGTCTCTGCTCATTCATCTCAGATAATGAGCCAAGATTCCTTCCAAATTAACTGTAATTCTCTTCTAATCCCTCTAGTCTTTTTTTCCCCCCCTTCAGCACGGTGATAGTGAGAACTCCTTTGAATTCTGAATCCCACCTTATTACAGCAATTCTTAAAGAGAAACATAATGAAATCATCAGTGTCATGCTCAGACTTTTCTCCTCTCTGACTCAATAGGTGGACAGCTAAGCAGAATGAACACTGGTCCTATTTCTTCCCTTTCTCAAAATTCGCAGCTGACATTTACAAAAATTGTTTGAATACTAATTTCTGATTGACAGAAAGACAGAATAGAGGATCTCTGCTTTCAACTTTTTTTCCTTACCATATAAAAATGTGAATAAAATAGATTCAAGAACAAAAGGAAAATATTTGGAGGCATAAGCTTCATTTGACCTAAGAATGTAAGGTCTGTCATTGGTAACCAGTTGTCATCTATGTCATGGCAGGGAGAGACAATCATGTAATGGCTGAATAGGAAGGTGGTGGATTTATTCAGGTTTGACCATCTACATTTCTTATTTATCAGTAACCATGTAAATGAGAAATGCAGTTGAATAATCACATTTTATTTACAAAGAATATTTTTGGGTGATTTAATTCCTTTTGCTGATTATTCTACGATTCAGTGACCACAGCATTATTGGTAATCCTCATATGAACCAAGCATGTTTCCATGACTCTATTATTGGTCAGCACCCTCTTAGCAGGAGTTACATAGGACTGTATGCTTATAGGATTCCAGGATAACACTTAAAACTTAAGATGGTGCAGAGACAATTTGGAGACAGGGGCGTTTTACAGCTCCCTGTGTTAGTTTGGAGCAAGGTTGCTGAGCTCTGCTCTATGAGCAATAATATCAGGGTCCACATGGAAGCAGCTAAATTACTTCCAGACCCAAACCAGTCCTGGAAGTATCACGGACACTTCTGCACAACACTTCTCCAGTAAGTGATGTGGACTGAACCCAAACCATCTGTGCATAACTGGTGTAGAAGGCTATGTGTCTATGGAATAATTAGTCCACAAACAAGACAAATCCGTCATGGGCAATTAGCTGTTTCTGGGTACTTAGAAAGAAGTTAAAAGAACATTAGGTACACAAAATTCAAGCACTTGAAACGTCAAGAAATGCCAGAATTAAGATTCCGGTAGAAAACTTTGTTCAGCCTACTCTGTGCACAAACTTAACTATGTCAAAATCAATTTCAAGAAACATTATTCCTGAGCTTTGGAGTACTTCCTCATTCAAAGCAAGTGCTGGAAAGTACTGTCTAGAAAGCACTCTCTCAGTGTGTGGTCCTAGGAATTTTTTAGTGCAAACCTCCTGTGAAGACAGAATATTTCATTTCCTGCAGGATGATGTCCATCAATATAGTGAGTGCTTCACGGGTCTGAATGCTTTTTCTGCATAGCACATTGATGAGGTAAAGAAACTATTCTGTTCTGCAGAGAAGTTGGGGCTTCCACTAGCTCTGGATGTCACATCTGAGACACTTGATAATCTTGATAATCTGGTTTGTATTTGAGAATACCTTTTGATATAATAGCACTTCGAGTTTAGGTTCAGCTCTGTGCAGTACGGTCTCAGATTGGCCCCCCAGAAAACAATAAACACCCTTTGACAGGGAACATGATACTTTCTGACAAGCTGAACCGAAATTACTTGCCTAGCAAGTGCAATACATACTAATACTGTGGCAGAGGTTCAGTTAAAACCTCTCTCCCACCATGTCAGGAACCTTAAAATGTGTAGCACCACCATCCCTTTTCTCTCCTTGAACTTTGAGGACTGGCAGCCTTATTTCCAATGTCTGGAAAACTTGGCTTTATAAACATCCTAATCCTTTAAGAGTTGGACTCAATGATCCTTGTGGGTCCCTTCCAACTCAGAATACTCTGTGTGATCTGCAATTACCTTTTTTATTAGATTGGTTTGTTTTGGTTTTGAGCTGGTATCCTTGTTTCATTTAAAAAAAAAAAAAAAGGTGTGTAAGAGAATTCCTCGTTATGCTCATGATGCATAAGTGGAATGAAATTGTGAGGTTCATCACACAGGGTTTTGCTATCTAATTCAACAAAATAAATACTTCTCCCATTAACTGTTTACACACCCTAAAGCAACAAACAAATCTACAAGCTATCTTTGGTTTATGATAGAAGTCACATTGGCAGAAGTTGCTTCACCAGATATGATTTAAAAAGTTCAGGACATCATTGCAACAATACCTGGGGCTTGAAGAAGCAAGAGTTATTTCAGATGGACAGTAACTCAGGTGACATACCTAGAGGTACTTTGCAGATCAGCTTTGATATCCCTGAGCTTCCACAAAACACCACCCACCATCCATCATGCACAGCTTTGTCACCCTCCAATCTATTCTCTGGATTTGGGACACCTTCTCTCTTTATCCATGTTTTTAAATAGCAACACTGATAAAATGTCACAAAACGCCAAAACTTTCTCATTACCCTACTGAACTCTAAGAGAATGATGAGCATCCTGCTGCTCTACACAACAAATTCTGGCAAGTGCAGATTATGAGACAGGAGAGACAACAGACCTCTGATCTGCTCTAGGCCACTGTTCCTCCAGGCTGCTGCTCCTATGGCCTCCCACTTGTCCTGGATGGGCATCTTTAGCTCCAAGCATCTATTCAAAATAAATCTCACCTTGTTTTGGGGCTGGTATCCTTATGTCTGGGAGAATGCTGCTAACGATTTGATCATTGTTACCATCCAGAACAACCTCTGCTTATAAAACAAAAGGTTGTTAAACAAAATTGGGTAAAATACCTTGCTTGTGAAATGAAATGGTTGTATGCCATCTTCAGCCTTCCTGCTCTTCATAAAACAATCCCTACTATCTCTAGAATTGTTACTTTCATTTCATAGTTGCAACTGGGAATTAATTATAATTAATCTCATCCCTTCTGACTGCTCAAGGCCACTTTTCATACAGTACAAATAATGGGAAAGTTAAAAAAGCAATAAAACACCTGAGTTGCTTTCTTGGTGTAGAAAATAAAGCAGAACTAAAACATACTCATTTTGATTCACTGCTTGATCTACAGAAATTTATGTTAGCACAAAGTGTAAAAGCAACAGAAAAGCTTGAAAGCCAGTAATTCACATTTTGCAGTCAAATAGAAGAAAAAGTAAATGTAAACAACAGTTATCAGCTAAATTAGGACGGCTGCTTGCTACTATGTAAGAAAATCTCAGAGCTTTACAAAATCAACACTGCAGTACTATAGCTGATATAAACCTGTAAAAAATTATTTCACAACCACTACATAATAAATGGCACTAAACTGTTTCACATCTTCACAATAAAGTGTTCAGACTCCAAAATACCGCTCTGTGTGAACCTCTGAGGGCTCCATTTTTGCATATCAACTTGGGAAAATGCTTCTAACTTGGCTACATAAATAGGTTGCCTATAATGCATCCAATCCAAGTGACCTTACAAAAAGAAATAAAATATGAAGTGGTGAGAGAAAGAATCAACATTGCTGGTACAAGCACTAAAAAAATAAAGTCTATTCTTTCCCGCCTCCCTTAATCTCATTTCAAGTTTAACATACAGAAAGGCTCAGAGCCAGAATGCTTATCCAAACTACATAAATCTCTAGACAAACTCTGCAGACTATATGGTCCTGTCCCCATAAAACCCTGCAATTCTTCCTAATGGTGCTTTTCAGCAGGAAAGGCTAGGACAAAGCCACCTTTTCCCACCAAATCTTCGATCAATCTTTTCCTACCACATCTTTCCTTAGAAGAATGAATCTCCTTCCTTGCAATATGTTTATTAAATGAAATGGAAATGGAAACAAGCCCCCAAGCCCAAAGTGAACCCTACATCAACTGGGTACCCCACACTGCTGCTGAGTCTGCCTCTGAGAAAGACCCAATTAATTCCCCTATTCCCTTCCTGAATTCCTGAGTGGGGTCAAAGGGAGGCAACACCATTTACCACCACACAACCTATTTCAGGCAGCTGGTCCAGCTTATAATGTAAACATGGTAACACCTTGGAAAGGTCAATCAGAGGAATGGTAGCATTAGCAAAGCAATTAATTTTGGGTTGACCACATGCATATTTCCCTCTCACTTTCCTCTCCTCCCTTCCTTCCCTCACTTTCTAGAAGGAAACATAAGGAGGAATTTTCACTCATCTGAAGAGAAATTTTCAAAAGGTGAGAGATGGGATTTTCTTGAACATTGAGAATGCCTTCTTTTCTTGGGATGATTTCCAACACAATATTTTATTTAACTGTTGCCAAAAGAAACACTTTTTAGTTTTCTCATTAGTCAAAGGGCTTTAAGAACACACTTGAAGGAAATGATCCAACTAACAAAATAAGTAAAACCTTTCCCTGCACTTCACATGCTCCATGAAAAGTGGCCACTTTGTGGAATCAGCACCTGTAGAGCTAACTGTTCAACCTGAGGTGTGTTCACTATCTCCTTAACAATCCTTATTCATAAATGCATGTAGAAAAGCTGTAGATCCTCTTCGTCCATCTATCTATCTATCTATCTATCTATCTATCTATCTATCTATCTATCTATTTATCTATCTATTGTTTCTCACTAAAAAGTGAAATTCAAGGAAAAGGAAAAAAAAAATGTTCTAAACTCATGAGATTCAACGGTCTCCTTTCATTTCTCTGAGGGTTTAATTACATGATATTTCATAAAGCTGGAGAGTAAAATGTAAACCAGAGACAGAGCGAGGCACCAGAATCCCGGGTGGATTTCCAAGGTCACACTGAGCTTGCCTGCCCTCAGAGCCCTCGAGAGCTATAAAGCTGAAATCAGATACTGCTGCATTTACCTCCTGTCTTCTTTCACCACCTTTTTTTCTTAAATCTAGACTGCCAACTTTAACAAGCCTTCTATACGCATCACACACCATACACATTCCTCATCTAATTGACATGAAGAATACAGAGCTTACAGAAGGAAGAACTCCAAGACTAGCTATGTATTATATTCTCTGTGTGTAGAGCTGCCATGGTGCTTTCCTGTTGTAGCTTTTGTACTGTGTGTTTCCTTGCACAACCAGTCACAAGCACTCCAGATCGAACAAGACCAGTCAGGACCCACGTAAAGAATTGTGCTTTCCAAACAGGGTAATATTTTCCCTTTAGTTTTCCAAACTCACCTACGTTAGCACCTACAATTATGATTAGGCAAATAAATTTCAGAGATCTGGAAGATTAGGAAGTATTCAAATGCAGATTAAATGCATTATTGCAGTGTAAATTACTTCTTCCAGGTCACATCTACAGTTCAGCAGTGCTTCTTTTCCTCCCTGCATTGTGCAGTAACACGTTTGGGTATTTTTGTGCACGTATCCTTGCTTTTAAATATACAGCATGTTTACAGATGCATATCTGCAGATAAAAATATTTAACTGTATGTATCTAAATTTACATATCCCTCTCTCAAAATTCTTACGGTATCATAAAAAATTGGCCACTTCATGATAAATGCTTTCGTATGTGTATAATTAGTTTTAAAAAGGATTGCTGTTTATTTGTACAAAATCTTTCAAATAATGTTTAAAAAGCCCAGACCTTTGCAGCGGTTTCAGAATTTTACTTTTAAAACAAAATGCATGCTACAAACAACAGATGACATTGCCTTGTTTAAGGTCCAAGATAATGATGTACATGGAAAGAAAAGGAGATGTTTCACACCACTTTCACCACCAGTTCCTACTAGAATATCATTTCAGTGCCTGCAGAGGGAGAACCCAAAAAGCTTAAGAAAACTCCTAAATCTAGCCTCTCCTCAGTGAAGTAGAAATATTTTCCTCTTTTTTCTTCCCACTTCAAAGAAGTTTATCAAAGTTAAATTTGAAATCACTCAGTCCTTACAATTTCACAGTATTTAGTGAAAGAACAGTGGCCTCTGCTGCTTTCATTTTCAGAGTTTCCATGCAAGGTATTTTTATAGCCTGAATTTTGAACAGAAAAGAGTCAATCCAATCAAAGTCATAACTAATGTGACTCTTAGAAAGTAAACAAAAGAGAGTGAACTGCCACAAGAAGTTTCTAAAACCAAATGAAGGCATATGAAAACATGTGAGCAACACCTGTAATTTCTCACTTTAAAGAGGCTTAAATGAGATAACATGAGATAACAAGTAATGGTTGCTTCTTGCAGTCTGCACAACTTATCAGCACTCAGTGCTGGAAAGCAGGATTTTGTGTTATGTGACCTGTCTCATTCAAAGTAGGAAGACTGGCAGAATAGAGGGTAACATGAACACAGTACTAATAACACAATTTTAATTTCATGGTAATTTAGTTTGGGACTTTTTTTTTTTTTTTAAGTGCAATAGAAAGGTCTGAGGTAGAGAGTCAGCTGTCATTTTTACAAGTCACTTTTTGCTTAAGGGGGACCCAAGACTGCTAGACAAGAGCTTTATTTTGAGACCAAAAATTTAGTAATTCTGACACAGAGAACACCAATTGTACATAATACCCTGGAGAAGTAGTCCACAACTCTCCAGCCAGTACAGTGCTAGCTGCACTATGCTATGAAACAAAACCATACTGAACAAAGGTAGGAACCAATGGACTCTCCACTGTATTAGGAATACCCACAGGACAACACCACCTCTGATTCTTAGGAGGCAAACTCGAAACAGTTCAAACCTGAAGGGGCAGAACGGGTTAGCCATGGTAATAAGGATGGCAGGAAGGGCATTTTGCCTTCTTTCCCAGTCAACATCTGTAATGCACTACAGAATTTCACTCTCCTTGGATTTTGCATCTCAAAAACCTGACTAGAACTGGATTCAAAGAATGGGTGTCAATTTTCCTTTGTCTTGAGCAATGAGATTCTAGTTGATACACTGCGCCTGAAAAGAGTGAGATGTCAAATAAAATGGAACGTAGCTGTAATCTGTGTCTCACAACACACACTAATAACTTCATCTGATAAAGGAAAGCAAACCTGTAACAACCTCAATCCTGCTTCACATATGAGTACTTAGAAAAAGGTATATGAATTCCTGTGGGTATCTACCACCCCCCTCTCTGATGCACTCTAATACAAATATTACACCTATTATGTATTGTGCCATTATTTTGAAAGCATTTACAAGTTCATTGGCTTGATTTAGATGAGTTCAACACTTCCTTCCCAGCAGTCATCTCTCGAAGTTATCAGCTGGCTTTAGGTACCTAAGTGATTCTCTGGCTACTCTCCTGAAACATATGAATAAAAACTGGGCTTTCCTCCTCACGGTTTTCTTGAGCAGTCTGTCTCTGTCAGTCACCCAGTGGCCCTAGGGAACTTACCTTCTTCACTTAGCTGTGTTAGGTGTGCAATGTTGAAAAGCATAAATACTTCATCTCTATTCCTTTTTCCAAAGAAAAGAAAAATATTACCTGAGACATTCTTCCCTTTCTCTACCCAGTCTCTAATAAAACTAGTGGCATCTTCTGAGAAATAACTTCAGAAACACAGCGACAGCCCACACACCCATAAATACGAGCACCTCCCTAAGGCAGCAGACTAGTAGAGCAGTCAAACAGCCACAGTGTTGCTTCCCTGTGCTGAAAAACACAGGTTGGGTCAGACTGTGGCAACAAAATGAAGAGACAAGGCCGAAAGGGTGGTAGTTATTACTGGAGATGTGTTTGAGCTGTGGCAACCAACCGCTGCTCTGCTCCATCTCTTTTGGAGCAGCTGCAGAGAGAGTTCTCCAGGTCACTTCCCAGCTGTCCTTCCCATTTCCACCACTGCAGTCTCCTCCTCCTCATCCAGCAGCACAAAGGGCCCTGGTCTTTCTGCCCTCAAGCAGCATAAACCAATTCTGATCACAATGAGAAGAAGCCTGAAGTATTAGAAATACTGAATGGTTTGGCTTCAAAAGGAATTTAAAGATCGTCTTCCAATCCCACCGGCATGGGCAGGGACACCTTCCACTAGACCAGGTTACTCAAAGCCCCATCTAACCTGCCCATCAACACTTCCAGGGATGGGGCATCCACAGTTTCTCTGGGAAACCTGTTCCAGTGCCTCACCACCCTCAGTAAAGAATGTCTTCCTAATATCTAATCTAAATCTACACTCCTTCAGTTTGAAGCAATTTCCCCCTTGTCCTATCACTACATGTTCCCGTAAAAAATCGCTCTCCAGCTCTCCTGTAGGCCCTGTTTAGACACTGGAAGGTGCTCTAAGGTCTCCTCAAAGCCTTCTCTTCTCCAGACTGAACAAGCCCAGCTCTCTCAGCCTGTCTGCATAGGAGAGGTGTTCCAGCCCTATGACTATCTTCATGGCCCTACTTTGAACTCACTTCATCAGATCAACATGTTTCTAGTGTTTGGGGCTGCAGAGCTGATGCAGCACTCCAGGTTACATCTCATGAGTGCAGAGTCGAGGGGCAGAATCATCTCTGTTGACCTTTTGGCCATACTCCTTTTGATGCAGACCAGGACATGGTTGCCCTTCTGGGCTGCGAATGCACATTGCCAGGTCACGTTGAGTGTGTTTTCTAAGCATGTTTGAGAGAATACTGTGAATACATAATTTTGCCTACAAACTTTAAAAAAAAAAAAAAAAATTGAAAAAGGAAATATAATAGCACAAGATTTTACAGATGGTCATATTGAAACAGCTGGAGTCAAAAGTGCCTTACATGAAATCAACCCCCAGGCCAGTAACAGCAGGAAGAAACCAAAGTCGTCTCGGTCAAGTCACTGGAGCAAGAATTCCACTTGCACTCTGAAATAGCCGTGCCATCACTGGAAAATGATTTCCCTCTCCCATTTTCAGACCCAACAAATTAGTAAGAAACCAGCAAATTTAACACGTTCTAGACCAGTGGAGTGGATGGTGTGGAATATGGGAACAAACAGCAATAGTACAGAAGGACAGGGAGGGAATGACATTTTGTTCTGCTCTTTCGGAATAGCAAACTAATATTTTCCCTATGTTCTTTCAGCTAGAGTAGAGGCAGCTGAGGCTGTCTTTTCACTGACAGACAGATGTAATAGCCTGCACTGTTGCAAAGAGATGCCAAAGGAAAGCTTAACGCCTGTTACAGTGGGAATATTGCTTTGTAAAAGCAAAGCTGTCTCTATGATTTTGATTTGCTGGATCTTATCTGGTGGCAGTAATGGTGATGTAAAGAACATGGGAATCATCAAGAAGAGGAAATTAAAAACTGAAAATTTCTTTTCTTTGACGAAAAGCTCTCTGAATTTCATTTGACTGGAAAAATAAGACAAAAAAAAAAAGAAAGAATTTCCAAAAATATAGCATGCAATGTTCTTCATTAGCAGCAAGAAGAATATAGATTTAAAATTCTTTCAAGTTATTAGCGCATATAAAAAAGGCCTCAAACACAATGTGGTTCTCGTCGTGAACACAAGTGTTGGGGGAAAAACCAGAAATACCAAACCAAAATAATCAATCACTCTATTTAGAGAAATCACAGTCCTGTGTATTGTATATAAAGTATATAATAAGACATCTACTGGCATTTCATTATGTAGAGTAATGTGTCTGTGTTCTCACAGGATAACCCAACAATCTGCTGTTTTAATCTAAAGACTTTTTTTTAAAACTTATAAATAAACATGAGAGAACACAACTGAAAAATGAGCTCTTCAGCTAAAGCAGCACTGCATTATCCCGATTATTTTTAACAAACTTCAGAGCATTTACAAAAAATGCTCTTGTGTTTCATAGTTTCTTTGAAAAAGAAAAACGGCCAGTAAATGTCAATAAAACATGCAGGAAAAACAAAGATTACTTTTTCAATATGAACATATTTATCAAGACTGCTGTGTTTTTGTTTGCTTGAACATTACAAGTGACAGGCAAATAAATATGGAAGACCTGGAAGACTCTTATTTTTAATTACTTAAGATTCTGGACCAAATTTGTGTTTCACACACATGCCAAGAGTTAACTCCTATTCATTTCAGTACAATAAACAAAAGCACAATCAAGCCCATCAGATCTTAATCTAGTTTGAAATAGAACTTTGTAAATTACTGCTGGTAAGAACCATCCTGGTTTACAACACTTAAAGGCAGAACTGTGGGACTTGGTCATGAAGCACACACCTCATGCCTGTATGCTGAAGCAGCTCTTTTAAGGGTAATTTGCAATCAGAAGAAACAGCATTTCTTGCACCATCACCTTATAAGGAGCAGCAACCTGTTAATGTTTTAACTCCACAGCAACCTGTTTATGTTTTAACTACAAGCTCAGGTTTGGAGTGATGTCATTAGCAGAGAATCTCCTCCATGCTTCTTGGTCTTTTGATTGCAGAGTAAAACTTAGAAATATTATACCTCTTCCATGCAGAAATCGTTCTGAAAATGCAGAGAATCCAGTACATTTTATTTCTAATAATTCAATGTTTTGTAAGCTTATCTTACAACTTAAAGCACTGGTGTCCACCATGCTCTCCCTCACTTATGCAGGCAAAAACTGCTGCTGAAAACACATGCTGGGAAAACCAGCAACCTAGCTATACATAAGTATCCCAGGAGCTTACTTTCACCCTAATTCATACACGTTTAATTCAAGGGCCAACATCATCACTGCCGTGCTCCTCCATAGGCTTCAGGAGAAATAAAATTTTAAGGCACTGTGTCAGAGCCCATGTACTGATTACAGTGCTGAAGCTGAGCTCAAGTACGGCTCATTCCCCCTGGATCCACTATGATTTGGTGCACGGCTCTTCACATTTCCATGGACAAAGGCTAGAGTAGTCATAACACTCCTTTGTTTCCCTGATAATTGCAAGTGCAGAATGGGGGAAGAACCCATAAATCAAAGAAAGAATATGTGTTGCCTTATTCACACTGACCACATACCAAGAAATTTCAGATTCTTGACAGTAACCATTAGTTATTCTTCAACTACTCATGGAGTACTTGAGCATTTCACATTTCACTATCCTTACAGTTTATGAGGAATAAGGAGCTTCAGTCTCTCAAGTTCACACTGCTTTCCTGGCCCAAATATATCATATACATCTATCTATCTATCTATCTATCTATCTATCTATCTATCTATCTATCTGTGTTGTACCTGGTCTTGTCTGAAACAAGCACATGATGTCAAATGCCACTAGTGAAATATTTTAGGATAGAGAAAAGCTCAAACAAAAGCCCCAACATATTTTTTTTTTCTGCCACAACCTTTGCAAGGGCATGCATCTTAGAACAGCCCTTTCTGGGTAACCACAGCCAAACATCTGATTGTAACCAAGCAATATATTCTGATACATATCTGCAAGAGGCCTGTCAATACTTCCACTACAAGTTAGCTCACATGAAGTTCTAATACCACTGGGGACAGAGGTTGCTAAAGATCAATGGTTGATCTCTGTGAAGTATCATATAAAGAGTGCAGGCCATGACTTCTTGAAATTCATTCAAATAGGCATTCAAAAAGGGTTTTCTCAGCACCGTCTGGAAAACACTCCAAAAGAGGACTCTATGAACATCTGTAGTACCTTCTCAAAGATACAGGCAGGAGTAGGTTTTTTAAAAATCTATCAGACAGCATTTTAAGAGCTTTGCACAGCTCTGGACTATACACAATTGAATAGGAGGACTAAATAGGGAATGCCTGCAAAAAAAAGCTCAGGAAGGTTTAGCTGTTTTACATGCAATCAATAATAACTGATTTGGCACCAACTGTGCAGGCTAACAAGGTGTTTTCCAACAAGGTGTTTTCCAACAAGGCTGTTAAGCCCCAAGTCCTGACCAGGTTGTGGCTGAGCTGCCCCTGTCCATGGTACTCAACCAGCCAGCCCTGGGCCAAGATGGGTCACCGTGTACAATGAATTTGGCTTTAGGTGGCACATCCAAACACTCTGGTTGCCAGGTTTGGAAGACACACACTACAGTTTTGTTGGCAAAAGGCTGGCTTTGCTGGCATAGTCTAGTGAATAGGATTCAGGCTTGCTCTCCTACTCAGGTCTTCCTTCAACTGAGGCAATGAGGCTAAAACCCCTTTGAAAAAACAATTCTGCCATCCGTGAATGCCAGTCATGGAAAGCGACCAAGCCCAGCCTTTGACAAGGCATGGCTTTGGGTATCATTTAGTTCCAGTGGAACACACAGTACAGAACATAGGACTTTTTTTGGCCAAGTCCTGTGGGGCACACAGACCCCAGTCCTGACCAGTCTGATAGTCCCAAGTACGCAAGAACAGTTGCATGTCCTCATCAGAGATCCAGGAGATCTCTGACTTTGCAGATGGTCCAGATGTCTTTCCCAACTTGTTCTTTTAGATCCTTCCCAACTTGTTCTTTCAGAATCAGCATGGCTAAAGGTATGTGTTACACAGGGGTGGTTGTTTCTATAGTATGTGTCCAGTTAGTATAAAATATTACAAAGCTGGCTCCTAATCTTGTGTTCTTTCACGCATTCCATTTCCTACTTGTCTATAGAGACCTAGGGAAAGGTGACATTCACAGTACATAACTTTGACACCAAATACAGGAGCTCAGTCTTCCTGAGCCCTTAAAATCAAACGGATAGTCTTGCCCTTTTACCAGGTGATTCAGGGAACCATTACACCCACTGAGCACATAATGGTGCCATGGTTTTTGACTATAAGCACTGACCATGCCTATCAAATACAACAATAATCATGTCACATCATCAGAATTTCTAAAGCCTGGAAATGTGAAGTCCAGGTGTTTATGTTCTCTGACTTTTGAGCTTGGGAGCAGAATGATGGGGGTTTATGTCTCTTTCCTCATCTCATCTCACCTCCAAATACATACCAAATGCAATGGAAATCACTGAAGGACAAATACTTTTCTTAAAGCTAAATATAAACCAGCTTATTCAACCTCTTCAAGGAGAGACAGATGAGGTCATTGTTTGAGGGAAATGACCACCAATATTCAGACTAAGACTCTCCATCATCAATGAGTTTCTTGTCAGAACTGAGGAAGCATACAGGTCCGAAGTGGTTTCTGCCAAGTTCCCTCAACTGGCCTTGAGGAAGAGTTCCAATTAAAATGAAATAGATTACATCAAATACTCAAGCCCCTCTATGTTAAGTTGCAAGTTCAGACACACACTCATGACCTCATATGAAAAAAAATTGAGAAACAAAAGATAATGGGAGATATGAAACAAACTGCTAATCAGGGAGCAAATCCAGTTCAGTCACAAGGGTGTATTGGGTTCTCTCCTGCTCAAGGAGTCCACCTAACTACCTGAGACAAAGTAACTGGAATTAGGTGAGATGAATTCTGCCCTGTAATCTAGCTAAAAGGGGTTATTTGATACTTCCTACATCTTTATCTTTCATTATGTATTCCAAAGGATTGATATAAAGGCAAGATTCCAACAGACATTTCTGAGAAACATTTACTTCTCCATCAGGTCTTGCTCTACTAATTCATGATGAAGATACTACACAAGAACTCAACATTAAAACACTATATTTAAAAAAAATTAAAAATAGGTCAGTTCTTCATATGCAAAACCCAAACAATCACAATCTCGGTGTAATTGATTTAGTAGTCATGCCATCAAATCACATTACTACAGCTAAAGACCAGAGTAAAGCAACACAAGCGATTTCATGCTTCTAGCCAATAAAGCACTAGTTTCCTATGTATTTTCAGCATTTAAAGTGAGCCATCATTAGCCTCATGACAGAAATTGAAGGCTCCCTTCACATGGGACAGTCTGCTTGTTTCTAAAATAGCCTGTTAGTTCCCATGAACTCTAGGATTTAGTTGTCCATAATTTCCTCAAGTTTTAAGTTTGAACTGAAACTTTCTCTGTGGTGTTTGAAAGACAACACCTTCTTTTTTTTCATGGAAAATTTCCAACACTTATTATATTTGGGGTGGGTTTCTGAAAGGCAGGACGAAAAAGAAGGAAGAGAACTTTTCACTGGAATTAAAAATACAGCTGAGAATATTTTTGAAAAAGATGAATATTCTGGGAATTTGAGCTCTTTGGAATCCTCAGAAAAGTTATAACCTCATGTCAATGAAAAGTTCATACAGACAACATTAAAATGTGCCCAAACTTCATGTGAGTATAAGGTTTTGAAATAGCTGTTGTTTGACACTTGTAACAGCCTCTACTGAACATATGCAGTCAGCTGAAACCTCTGTATACTCCATTCGTGAAGCTCAAAATATCCCCATAATGCTCCCAGCTGCTGCCCTCCAAGGAAGGCCAAGGCATTCAAAGTAAGAGCAGCAGCTTGTGAGGGGTTTTGGTTTTGTTTTAAAGAACTATCTTGTTACTCAGATGGTGAGAAGAGCAATTCTAATCTGAATACAGAAGGAAATAAAATTTAAACCTAGAGATGTTCACGGAAATGAAAGAGGGAGAAACTCTGACACCTGATGAGTGTCCAAGGGTTATGAAAAGAGATGAAGTGACTGGGATAAATGAGGGAAATAATGGGAAAGACTAACAGCTATTTGGCTGGAGGAAACACACAGATTAGGGCTGATGTGAGTGATGTTGAGGAAAGAAATGTACAGAAGATAAGATACCAAAGCTTGACTAGGTGCTTGATAGTGGCACTGC
>QWTY01006426.1:0-12538 GCA_008033365.1 Pseudorectes ferrugineus
AAGACCCTGCGGGCACAACGCCTCCTGTGGCTGGAGCCAAGGTTTTGTCAATGGGCTGCCCTTGGTCAGGCGGCTGTAGCAGACCCCAGCCACAAGGTTCCCTTTGCTGCCTCGCTCTCTGACTCCTACCCACAGGCTTTCCACCTGCTCATGGGTATTCTTCAGGGACAGCTCTTCACACTGCCTTTTTTTTGGCTTGTGGCATCATTTGTAGCCACATGAGAAAGTAATAGCAGGTAGTGGTTCATGCTCTTGACAAGTTGGGGTACCCTCTTGGCAGCATCACGGATCTTAGTCCCTGGTAGGCAGCATACCTCTTGTGACTCTGTCAGGCCACCATGATACTGTGATTTGAAAGTTTATGCTGCCTTCCCTAATAGTAATTTGAAGATAAAGTTTATTTAAGGATAGATATTTAAATAGCAGTGTATTTCTGCATGTACTAAAACTCAGCTCTTGAGGAATCTAAACAAAAGCATGTGTACCTGTCTTACATTAACAGTGGAAGTTGCACTCAGTCATAATTCAACCAGTGGCAGTAGTTAACAATAGTTTCTTAGGTTTGCTATATACCATTTTTACTCACTTCTTCCATACTTTTCATGATTTGTAGAGGCATATTAAAGGTTGATGCCTAGTCTAAATTGCAATCTAAAATTCACTTTGGAGTGATTTGCTTGTACCAGGTAGCAGCAGCTCCTACCTCTGTGAGCAGGCTATTCAGTCAGGAGCTGCACACTGAGAGCCACCTGGCTTCAGCAAGTATCCAAGCCTGGGCACCCTTGGAACATACCTGCATGCACATCTTGGGGCGCAGGAGCAAGGCTAAAGCATAGTGCTGCAGGACTGGGGAGGTGGGTTTTGCTAAGATGATTAGCAATTTCATCAAGGTCTAGTTTAAGGAGTGGAAGGTGAGGGTTATTTACTTAAATTAGCAAGGTTTCAAATGCCACAGAACATGCAGAAACATACAAAGAACAATAACAACTACCAACTCACATACATCACCATAAAGAGGAAATTGGGGTATAATTTTATTAACTTTAATCTTGCTGAAGGTATTGAACCTCAAAAAGACTACAAAATTATTGCGGTCTAGTACAAGCTATAAGACTAGTGCTGGCAACTCTGAATTGAAGAATTATGCAGCAAGAACAAGGACAAACAGATAAGAAAGTTTCTGCATAGTGAGAGACTGATAGTTTACCTTTGCATTGCTGCCTGGTTGTTTCTACAGAAACACACATATTCCCCTTACTGAAGAGTAAGGGGTTTCTTTGTATTTTTCTTTTTAATAACTAAACTTTCAAATTCAGTTACCCCAAAATAAACCATTTTGAAAGAATAAGGTCCAAGGAAAAATTGTTTTGTTTCTGTTGATGGCAGAATATAAACATCGGCTTGATGCATGACACTAAAAATTACGTAATTTTTTCCACTTATTTTCCTTTGACATTTTATGATGTTGTATAAAAGGATAATGTATTTTTTCCCTTCATACCCTGCTTTAATTCTAATAATTAATTTCTAAAGAAAAATAGCAGAAATAAAAATGGGTCTGGAGCTAGGGACAAAATAATGGAAGATATAAATAGAATAGTACGTGAAAGGATAGTGGAAATAATGGAAGTGTTTTTAGAACAGGGACATGATACAGTATAAGAAATAATGAATTACATGGAAAAGATAAATTGAGCTTTCCTGATGATCTTTTCTACTAACTCAGGAACAAGGTGACATTTTGCAACATTTCCAAAGCAATATATTTAAATTGGGAAAAGGCATTTACTTTTATTTCCCCTGTTTTTTAAACACAACATGTACTTAAGTTCTGGTCATCCACTGTCACAAGATCGTATGATGTTTACTAAAAGTGGAACAAAACTGCAAATGTACATTAGCAAAGAAATATACAGATACATATTGGATAGGATACAAAAACCCAAGGTCTCTAAATTCCCTTCATCTGAGCCTTTGGGCTAATTACTGATATTTGGTGATAGGATGAAATCCTTTTTCACACTTTGCTTTGCAATGGTTCATTGCCATAAGTAGTGTTAATTTTTTTTTTAAATATTCAATTACTGACCTGCCTGGTTTTGCACACAATATTTTACATGCTTGAATTAATTTTAACTTAGCACTTAAATGCCCTAACATGGATTCTGGTAAGCAATATACAGGTAAGTTAAATCCTTCCAAGCCTCATCTGACTTTCAGTGTGTGCCTGTAACAAGCATATGAGGACTGGGCTCTCTTCCCTTCTTTTTCTGACAGTTTCTTTTTCTCCCCTTCCACTCGTTTTTGTTTGTTTTAACATAAAGTGTGCAGTTGTTTAACACTTACGTGTTATGTTAAATGTTTTGTGGTGCAGAAGCCATGCTTTGCTATGTTCACACATGTGGTTTGATTGCTGATAGGAGCCTTTGTGCATGACCCTTTGTGATAAAAGCAGTAATTCTGCTGTCTCTGTCATAGCTGGTAATTGTGCTTTTGTGTAGCACAGTCCTGTGAATCTGTTTGGAAGAGAAAGAGATTGTGAATGCCACTGCATTTCCAGTTCCACAGGTAACTGGTTTTGCCTCAGAAGGTGCAAGGTGAGCTGTTCTTCAATGACTGGAAACTCTGAGCCCCTGCTGTGACTGCAGCACTGCAAATCCTGACCCACTTACATTGTTGTGTACATTCTGGTGCATATACATTTATATGGCCACAGATACAAGATTCGTATTGCCCAGGGAGGATGTGGATGCCCCATCCGTGGACGTGTCCATGGGCAGATTGGGTGGGGCCCTGAGCAGCCTGGTCCAGTGAGTGACATCCCTGCCCTTAGCAGGAACTACATGGTCTTTAAGTTCCCTTCCAACACAAAACATTCTATGATTTTATGATCTTTACAAATAGTATTATTCTAAACTCCTTTTATCCATCATACACATATAGGAGAGAGGGCAAAAGTGAGTTTTGCTGGCTTCCACCACAGCTTTTTCAGTCCTCTCCAGGTCTCAGCCTGCTCTCATCCTGCTCCTGGTGACCTGCCTCCTCCTTTGCCCACCTTCCCAGTCATGGCTTTCAGAGAAGAGGGAAGATGACTCTGCCCTCAGCATCATCTCATGGAGCATATGTGTTGTGAGTTGCCATCCACACCTTCGTTCACCTCTCTGGCTCAACCCAGACCTGTTTTTTGTCCTTGACGGGAAGGATTTAGACTAAGCCTTGCAAAACCAGATGACAAGTCACACTTCTTGCTCAGGAAAGAGCAAGAGCTCTTGGCACCCTTGGGTCCTGGTCACCTTCCCATCCTGTGGAAATACTGGTGGACTCTGGACATGTGGTGGGAAGGTGGTGAAAGGCCTTCTCTTGTAGTAGCCATGACTGGCAGGCATCCAGCCATGGCAAATGGTAGGAAGGTGAGGCAGCACCCTGGTGCTGCTTCAGCCATGCCTTGGACCATGGGACACCCACCAGCTCAGGCTCACAGCAGCACCCTAAGCCCCTAAGCATCTGGAACAGAGCAGGCAAGGGAGGTGCAGGGAAGGCAGGACCCTTCAGAGAGGCAGCATCAGTTCTTTTCCTTCTGTAACACATCTGCGGGGAGAAGTTCTTGGCTGAGAAGCCTACGCCTGTCTGAGGCCTCCCTGTTGTGACAGCTTTCACTCTTGGAGACCCTGACAGACCCCAGCTGCAGGTCCACAAGGGACAGCTGACTCTGCCCTGGGTCACTGCAGACCCTCTGATCTCCTAAACAGTGCCTGGGGAATTGCTTGTATCTAAAAGGGTACCTTGCTGCAGTGGGGCACTTCCGTCTCTTTGCAGATGGTGTTTAACACATGGAATAATTTGATCTTGTAGTATCTATTATCTCCTATAATTTTCATTTTGGTTTTACCCAATTTTGCACCTTTGTGTGAAGACTTTTAGGCACCTAATTGCTCTCTGCATGCACTGGCAGTGCACAAGGTGCCAGCACTTACTGAAACCTGTTTGAAAAGTGAATGGTGTGACTCCAAAATGTTGGTTGTGAAGGAGGTAGAAGAGAAGAAAGAAACACCAGTTCAGTTATTTCTTTAGACTTCCTTTTCAATACCGTCAAAAAACCAGGAACTCATCCCACTTGGTACCAATAATTCCTTCCTCAGCTGTCTGTATATGTTTGCAGATGTATCCCCTAAAGCAAAGCAGCAGGATCAGCTGGGATTAAAAGCCTCATAACCTTTTCTATGAGACAGCAGTGTTTTGGTGGGAGTTGGGGTTGATTTTGGTGATCAGATAATTTCATCGATATGGAGTGTAGCCCTACCGACATTTGGATTTGACACAGCTAGGAGGGAGTACACTGTGGGGAGGCAAAGTGTACTCCCTTTCTTTTCCTCTTGCCCTTACTGTGTCTGTGTCAGCACTATGCTAGAACAGCACCAAAGTGGTTGCTTTTATCAGAAAACAAAAAAGGTACCTCTTTGATACTGAGTCCAAAAGTAACTGTTCTGCTTCATATGGATCTGTGGGCCTCTGCCAGTGCCTGGGTTTGGGCGAAGTTAGTTGGTGGCTCAGCTTCATGTAATTGAAAGTCATTCTGATTTCTGCACTGTGGTGTAATTGCTCGAAAAAACATGTTATTTGATGATTAAGATTCTGGAGTGAATTGTGTTCTTTTGGGTTCTTGCACTGTTTCTCCATCAGGGACTTGGTTTCATTGGTGTGCAGCTGCTGGAGTTGATTTACAGTGCTGCGGCTGTGGCTAGTCATAAATAAATCCTCTTATATAGTTGTTATGAACACCTGTTAGATCATCTGTCAGCAAAGCGCTGTTCACATTTATCATGGTGCGGTAGTTATTTTACCTCAATCCATTTCCGACTGACTCGGCCTCCATCACTGGATTACTATTACCACACCATAATCGCTCGTTTCCACTCCATGTTACAACTTGCAGATAAAAGATTTCACTACTTGGCCAAATTTCATAAATAAAAGAGCAGTTCAGTGCAGTAAAAGTTTATTTTTGTCATCATTTGTCACCCCATTATTCTATAAATCAAATGGAATAGCGCTATTGCTAGCTCAGGCGTTGCTGTCAGCCCTAGGCATAGAAATGGTCCGTTTCTTCTTTTTAGATGAGATGACATGTCTTTCAGACTTAACTGGCTTATGGCTTTGTTTCACCCATTTTATTTTATCGGCCCTTCAGAAAAATCCTTGGGGACCGGAGAGACTAAAGAAGTAAAATGGAATCAGAAAACACAGTAAAACATGCTGCTTTAGCTGTGTTATGTGCATTTCCCTCCCCCACAATCATTCATTTACAAACTCCTCTGCAAAAATAATGGATCTGGATATAAACAGCCCCTCAATGCATTCTCCAGCTTTACACAGACTTTATCGTTCATGTCAAACCCTGGGTATGAAAGGGCTCCGGAGAGGGTGCTGCTAATGCTTCTGCTCCTAAATGGACTTCCAAACTGCTCAGGGATTGCATTGTGGGATTGTGCTTTTGTTTCAAAGGTCTGTGCTGATGACTTGCATTTGGGGGCCTGAACCATCTAATAATGCTGTGCCGTGCCTTGCTACACAGCTTCACAACCAAAACCTTCAGGGTTCAGGATGTTCCTCCATGCTTTCCCAGGCAAAGCTGTCACAGAAATGTTGTTTGCTTTTTTTTGGTTTTTCGATGATTTCCTAACTCTAGCTGTAAAATCTGTACCTGAGCCATGCCTTGATTTTTTGGCTCTATGTCTGTTACAGATGCTTGGGGTTTTCTTGATTTATTGAGAAGTTAGGAGATGGATCTCAGACTAAATTTTGAAGAAAGCAATATTCCTTGGTTTAAAAAGAGCCAGATAGGATGATGATAAAGAGATGGGGTAATAGAAAAGGGTTTATAGTTGATATTATACTTCTGAGTTGGTTCTAATTCAAGTTACATTCTTCATAGTCATTATGTAGCTCATAAATTCAATAAAGTGTTTTACTATTACTATAAAAATGACAGGAGGGGGGTTTTATGTTGTAAGTTTCGTTAGTTGCTCTTCCTGTTTTATGTTGAAGTTCTCAGGCCGTTATGTCATTAAACTCCTTGGAGTCTGAAGGGCTCAGGCCCCTCTGTTCCTGATGATTGGTGCAGTGCCTGCTGTGGGGCAAATGTCTGTGTGACCAGTCTCTGTCCACCATCACTGTCCTTGTCAATGGCTCTCTTTTCCCTTTTGAATTTGTTTTTTATTCAGAAGCTCAGATGCCTGCCTTTGTGAGGAGAAAATTGGAGTTTCAGGGTGGCTGTGGCCCCACTTTGGATTCTGAGCTCTGGGCATCAGTTCTCAGCTCCAGCTGAGCCACTCGTGTGAAAATGGCCAAACCCTCTTATTGCAGTGGGTCTTGGATGGCTGTGGGAAGAGCCTGCTGACAAACAGAAATGCTACACTGTGGAAATAAAATTACTTCAGAAAGTTCACCCTCCCTTTTGCCTTCCCAGAGACACTTGCTGTGACTTTTCTCCAACCACTTTTGTTGTAAAATTAGGCACATGTCTAGGTTTGAGATTCTTGTTCAATGTTTCTATGTGCAAATGCTTGCAAACATAGCCTTAAGCATTTGCTGTGAAGGTCTCTAAAGGCAAATCCAGGAAGGGTTTTCCTTTTTTGCTGATGGGGGAGAGGAATTTTTGCAAAGGCACTGTAGAATTTCTGTTATTTCTGCTTCATTAGAGGAAAGAAGCCTCGAGTATCTGACCCTGGAGACTTTGCTTTCTCCAGATGTTTGCTTTGCACACAAATAATCTGCATGAAAACAGCAACTGCTAATTCAGTGGCCAAAGTGCATCAGGACCCTAATCTAAAACCTCCCAATCCATCCAGCTGTCTGGCATTTGCTATTATAGGGCACCAACAGAGAAATGAGGCTGTGGCTTTATCACTGCACCCTGGGTGACAACTTGATTTTCTGCTTTCACTGCAGGCAGCAGCAGCCCAACATGATGGGGCTGTTAATTTGTGCATTTCATGGTGTCTGTCAGGGGGCTGGGAGAGGAGGGTTTCAGGGGAAGGGAATGGAGCATGTCCCAGCCTCGGAAGCACCTGTCTGCATTGACGGCACAGAGCACTTCTTATTAGCGTGCAGGTCTCTAAATGCAGCCCCAGGATGACAGCCTGGCATTCCCAGCACCCACACAGTGTGACAGGCGCAGGCAGCCGGTCCCATTGTTTGCCCTTGATGAGCATGTCATTAATGGAAATGGAAGAAAGTGAGGGCCACATCAGTATTCAAATAGCCTCCATCCTCTCTGCCATTCAACCGCCTGGCTCAGGCGGCTGCAGATTTCCTTCTGCAGCTCCACTTACACGTTTTCACAGATTTATTCCCATTGCATACAAATCCCCTCCATGTGGCTCTGGCCCCATGCCCCCCCATTCCCCTCGCATGCACAAACATGTTCTCCAGCGTCATCTGATCCACCAAAAATAAAGTGGGTGTTCTTTCCCTTCCTCCTTGTTTTGTGAATTGCTTAAGTACCATTACCAAATACTTGCTATTTACAATCCAGGAAATGGAAGGTGCTATTTATTTAAACTTGAAGCATCAAGCAAGGGGCTGATATATTGTTTGTAATGTCCTTGTTTGCTCACAAGCAGCTATTGATGCTTGTCTGAGTGACCTCTTTCTCTACAATATGTTGCAATATATTTGGTTTCAAACATTTCACCTGGTAGGTATGAAGTAAGAGGATTGCAGGCAGAAGGAGAAATAACTAAAAAATTCATCTGCCTCCTTAATGACAGTATTACTGAAAACATCATTAAAGTCATGATGTTCTCCCTCAAGACCTTTTTTCAAAGTTCTGTGCTTTAACAACAGCCAGACCATAGATACCTGGAGACTCATGTCACTGGGGTACACCATCTTAGGCTGCCAGTACCCCTATGATCTTGCACGTGCAGTGCATGATCTCTTTGGGGGCAGGTGGTGTGTTTGCCTTCTGTATTTTTATGCATGGAACACGGCAGAACGTAGGTTGATGATTAGTGGTCCTGAGCAGTCCAGCAAAACAAATAACAAAATATCATACTGCTGGTATGAAGAATGTACCTTGAGCACACTGGCATCTGGCCAGATCTTAAATGTATGTTTTTGTGCTTTAGTTTTGTGTTAGTCTGTTTCTGTAATAATATAATTAGTGCTCACAGGGGAGGCTATTGACACTACCACCAGGATCAGTTTGCTCTTTGCAGTATTTCCAAATCATTCTCGTTACACATCCAGCTTGCAGGTTGGTTGTGGTACCCCTTGCCTTTTGTCTGCTCTTGTCCTCTCCAACCAGTAATTTAACCTCAAAACTAAAGCTCTCTCCACTAATAAAAGCCTGGAGCCAAAAATGAATGAACACTGCTGGGTGATTTCCAAATCTTGGAACATTTTGTAGCCCTGTTTAACCCCAAGCAGCATTGGAGAAAGTGAGCCCAGAGATTTTCCATTGGTCAGTTCCAAAACATTAGTTAGTTCCAAAACTACATAGCAGAAGCAGAGCTGTTACAAAACATTTTGATAAGCAAAACTGCTGCTTCCTCATACTGTCCTTCCTCACACTCCTCCCAGCACTGCTCTAGACTCAGAAATCCTCCTGGGATGTAGATAGGGTTGGTCTTGGATGTGTTTGCCCTAATAGGTGCTTTTCTTCCACTGGTGGCTATGGGGACTGCCCCAGCACTCTGCTCCCTGCAGCTTGGGTCCTGGAACAAGTGCCGTGGCGGCATCCATCTGGTTTTAGCTATGATCTCTGGGAGCAGGATGGTGAAATGTTTGGGTTGCCACTTAGGTGCAGAAGGTGCATCCCAGCATGATGACCTTTGTGAGCATGGACGCGTTCTTTTGTCTTGGCTCCTACTGCTCCCCCTCCTCTTCTTTCTTTTGCTGACCAGTTTGGATCGCAGAATACAGGTTGGGGCTTGCCTTTCTGTACTTTGTGCAAGAGCACTCTGATTTCAGTAGGAACCTCTAGGTGTTGCTGTGATATAAATAATAATTGTCTTTGGGCATTAATTCAAAGGGGGCAGTAAAAGTTGAGTGAGACCAAGAGAAGAAACCTGTAAGTTCTCTTGTTTAGAATGATTAATAATTTCTGCTTAGTTTAATAATTCAACAAATTGCAGAAACTGCATTTTATCAGGCTGCTTTCAGCTCAAATTAAAAGGAAAAAAAAAAGAAAGGCTTCTCCATTGTTTCCATTGGCAAGCACCCAAAGACCAGTCGTTCTTCACCAGAAATATATCTAGAAGTGGCTGTAAGGATCTGCTGAAAACTTTAAAATTAAAACCAACTGTGGTGTTATGGCAAGTCAAGTGCCCTCTTCCTGGGTCACAGCCACAAGCAACATCCAAACCAGATTAGGGGGCAAGTAGCTCACCTAGAAAAAGCAGAAAATTTTCAAAACTGATATATCGAAACATTGTGTTCTAGAAACCAAAAAGTTACCATCTTGAATATTAGTTTAGGAGAATTTTATGTGGATGCCATCCTGAAACCACATCTTGCACAATGTACATATCAGGGACAACAGAAACAAGTTAAGAAAAATACTAAATCCTATTCTGGAGGAATTGGCTACTGCTCTGCTTTTAAAACTAAGACCCTATCATTTTAAAAGTAATTTGGAAAATGTGACAGATATGCATCTAATGTGGCACCAGGCGGTAGAACTTACAAAAGGAGAACACACTTCCATAGAAAAAGTTTATGGGGTACATTTTCAGAAACAATGAGTAATTTTAAATACATCATATGTTACTGGAAACTACAGACAGCACCTGATTTTCTCAGTTCAATTCATAGTCCTCTGAGCAGCAAATCCCTGGCCCATCTTCAGCTGGACCCCATAAAAGCTGAAACAAATTAGATGGATGTATCTATATCCATCTGTACCCAATGGCTTGCAGGTAGCGACAGTCATCTGATTGCAAGCTTGGTCAGGAATGTCATTATCCCAAGCAGACTTTATCTGCTTGAGGTGAGGTTGTGGCTCCTGCATTTGTAACACCTTGACTTGTCAAAGAGCTGTGTCCATATTGTGCTTCATTGCTTAGCCCTCCTATGAATTCAGTGGAGATCAGAAGTCATCAATAATTTGTTTTCTTTGGGTTTGAACAAGTCAGAGGTAGATTTTATCTTTGGCAAAGCAACTTAGAAATTTTGTGGACGACACCCAAAGGACAGGTCTGGATTTGTTATCTACAGGGCAAATCTGTGCACATATAACAGTGTACCATGAGCAAGAGGACAATTTCACAATCAGTATGTAGTTTTTTAACTTACCAGGCTTGTATGCTTTATTCTTCAGGGAAGATATCGTTTTTCCTGTGTAAACAACTTTGTGATACCCAGGTTATACCACTCCTTCATGGAGGATAGTGTAACATCCTTTAGGTAACATGCAAACTGTTATTGCAATACCTAAAAGACCCTTGGCAGGATCATTGAATAGTGTGTTCCCCATGACGAACAGGATGTAATGTAGCAGGCTGAGTTTAGGCACAGGAAAGTTATCTGATGCTAGGGACAGTGCAGTCACAGAACAGGCTGGCTGGAGAGGTTGTGGAAGTTCCAGAACCAGAAATCATTACAGGTTAAGTAAAGAATCTGCCAGGATGGCATACAGTACAGCTTTACGGCACAGACAAGATGATTTCCATTCCCGTTTTTCGGGGGGGGGGGTTTCTGTGAATGTGTAAGGAATATTTAAAATCTAGTTGATCTTTCATCCTACGTACTCCTTGATTAAGTTTATATACTTGGACTATATCACTAGGGAACAAAAACCAGTTTGTTCAGTTGCTTTCTGCTTTGCTCTTTTCTGTGCTCTCATCTCCTCGCCAAGTGTCTGCCTTTCTTTTTCTTTGGTCTGTGAAGTGGTCAAACACACAATTATGAAGATGTGGAGTTGCATAAATTATGAATTAAGATTACCTACTTTCTGATACTCAGATTATTGCTACTAAGTAATACACATCAGTGCCTGTTTTTTATACCACTAAGTGCTGCCAGCTCCTGCCTTTCCAGAGGAGGAACATAATTCTGCACTGGTTCTCTGTAGCAAAATATCTGCCTATTTTGCTTGTCACAAATATATACTTCTCAAGAGGTGTAAAATCTTTCTATTGAACAATTAAAAAGTAGCATAACACTGTCTCTATTGCTAATTTTCCTATTTCACCTATTTACTCTTGTTCCATTCCATCTTATCTCTCTTGGCAACATATCTATGCTGCCTTCCTTTCCCAGGGCCTTATTATCAAAGCAGTTCTTCATAGCTTGGCACCCATTTTGATTGCTTCAGCTTTTCTGTGCATTTTTCCATTCAAAATGTTGCAGTTTATTTACCAAGCGCTGTATTTGGTATGTTTGAAGGAAAAAACTAGGTAAAAATCTGTTCTTTTTTAAAGAATCAGGCAGATAGCATCGCTTATGTTGCCTTTTTCAAAGTACTTCTTTTAACCATGAAGAAATTTTCAGGCTGAATTTCCAGTGACCCTGAAAAATTGCTGGTTTTTAATTGCGTATTTTCCTCAAGGACTTCATTTTTGCCCTTCAATTTCATAATATTTGGAGCACATTCATCCATCTTCTCTTATCCTTTTTGTTCTTCTGGAGTTCTAATAGCTGTAAGCAGAGTTTTCCAGGAAGTCTCACTTCACTGCTCCGCATCTGAAGGCAACTCCGTGGACCAACTTGCAGAACACAAAGAAAAGGGAAAGATTAAAACTACTGCCAGTGCAATGCTTCCAGCATCCTCACTGGACGGCTTCTTCCCAGCATCTGAAAGTAAAAACTATAGTGAGCACTGGTGAGACTGGTAGTGTGCTGCAATATCTGGGTTCACCCTTTAAGGGGATGGTATAGTTGTATTAATAGAAAATTTGTCCTTTCCTTTCCTTCACGTGCTTTGAAGTGAAAGTTGCTGTACAGTGAAAGTTGCTTCCCCTTTGGTGCTTCATTTCAGCTGCAATTAGTTAATGGGTTTATGTAGTGAGCTGACACCAGGTGCCCACAAAGCAGCTCTGTCACTCCCCTCCTCATCTGGCAGGTGATAGAGAATATAACAAAAGGTTCACAGGTTGAGATAAGGACAGGGAGAGATCACCCACTGTCATGGGCAAAACTGGTTTGATGGGGGAATTAATTTATTGCTAAGAAAATCAGAGCAGGATAATGACACAATAAGAAATAAAACCAGATCTTAAAAGACCTTCCCCCATCCCTCCCTTCTTCCTGGATTCATCTTCATTCTCTTTCTTCTCCCCCTCCTCCCCACCAGCAGGGTAGGGGAAGGAGAAATGAGGGCTGCAGTTAGTTCAACACACTTTGTCACTTCTTTCTCTTCACACTCTTCCCCTGCTCCAGTGTTGAATCACTCCTGTGGGAGATGTTCCTTCACATACTTCTCCAGTGTGGGTCCCTTCCACGGTGTACAGTTCTTCAGGAACAGGCTGCTCCAATGTGGGTGCCCATGGGATCACAAGTTCTGCTAGCAAACCTACTCCAGCGTGGGCTTCCTGTG
>QWTY01006428.1:1051-17472 GCA_008033365.1 Pseudorectes ferrugineus
GACAGTGAAAGCTGACCTTCAGTTACTTTCCTCACATCTGAACTATGCATTTGTCAGCCATGGTGTGTGAACCAATTCCTTTCTATCTATACTAAGGTGCAGCTAGCCTTCAGTTTGGAAAAATTAAGGTGAATAAAGGTCATCAAATCTCTTTATCTGACTGTAGCCAAGAAAATTGCTGAAAGCAAGCAAGTGTGCCGCAGGCACATTGGTGATTTTTCACAATGCCATTGAGTAGAACCTTCAGATTTGGTGCAGTTATAGATCATGGGCCAGAATGCACATGCATGCACACACATAAAGAAGGAAAAAAAAAAGACAAAATTCATATTTCAGTGAGACTGTTCTCTCACAGGACAGTCAATGATTGAGAATTTGATTTTGTTTGCCATTTCATCTTTTTAGTCTTTCAGTGTGTCTTATTTTGTAACCTTCTCTCAGTCTTGCTTTATTTTTATACATTATTATTATTATTATTATATTTCTCTATACTTAAACGGTATAAAGACACGCATAGAAAAGCTATAGGTACAAATAAAATTAATTAGATTTACAATTCCAAATGATGGCCAGCAAACAGCATAGCAATAATCCCACAGGGAGAACAAATTAACTCAGCTAGACAATAAATCAGAACAGGGAAACAATGTTTTCTTTTTCACCTCTAAGAAATAAAATCTGAACTTGCCCAAATGCTTTACCATATAAATGACTCTTCAAAGATGTCAGAAGGTCGTGATGTTTGACTGGGTGGTTTAGTTTTTTTTCATAAAGAAAATAATTAAACACATCTCTAGTTTTTGTGTATGTTATGTGTCCCAGAAGGTATGACCTTGTCAGCTATCAAGACTCAAATATCTCTGATGTCACTACTATTTATCACGTTCCAACCAAGAAAATAGCCACCTATGTATTAATTGGCTGAATCATTATCAATATTACAGTTGTGCTAATGTTGCCTGTTAGCCTCTACAAGACAATGGGTGATGAATAATTGCATATTGCAGTTGGGAATGGGTGACCAAAAGTTAATGTTCTGTGTCAAAGTACAGGGCAAAAAAATTCTTTCTCGCCATCAAATAATAATGTCTTGCCATAGTCCCAGATAAGCTCCTGGGTAAAGCGACTATCATTTGCTTTATTCACCAAAGAAACAGGGCTCCAGTCTGGTTTACCTCTATATTCCAAATTTACTCCGTCCTGTTTTAGGATTTAAGTGTCCTGCATCTCTTAAAAGCATAATGTCCTGCTGACACGGTGTCCCTCCCATTTCCTATCCCAGAGTAGACAGACAGACAGAGATATCTGCAGAATGTAATTCAGACTTAATATGTGTCCAAATACCAGCATTTTTGTCAATTACTATCTTACACTAGGTGTTGCGAGTTAGAAAGAGGAGTCTTGGTTTTCTTCAATATAAATGTTACTACTACTGAGAAAAAGTATAATCTGTGCCATGGAAAGTAATGTAACTAGCTTATCTTTTTTTTATGGTGGTTTAAGACAGTGGAATTACTGTATCTTCCTATAATTTGTAAAATGAGCATTTGAGAACTAAAAATTGACATTTAAGGCAAAAGTACCTCTTCACTGACCCAGGGCCCTTTTTTTTAAATCGAAACAATTGTAACCAATTTGAGAGACAAAATTTGCCAAGGTTAATAACAAAAAGTGATAGCCAACACTGAACTCTGTTTCTGCCTGCATGGATGGACTGCTATCCAACCGCATCTTGAATACGATTAAAAACATAATTTGACTTTGAAATCCAAACGTATCTAGCACCTTCCTCCCTAGAGGATCAAACCAGATGTGCCTTGTTTTCATCCTGCTGGCAGCTAAACATAATTTTCTAGGTAGACATCCACAAAAATCCTGTGATATCTTAAAAAGTAAATTTCATCAGGGTAAACACATCTCTAAAGCATTAGACCAATGAAATTTTAAACCCCATCTCACAAAGTTATATTTCACAAAAATGGAAAGCAGTTTTTATTCCTTTTTGCTGCAAATTTTGTGAACATATGGTGTAATGTGGAAACATGGATAGTCAGAACAGTTAGCAGTTGCTGTGGTACTGCTGGCTTATTTCCACTTTACAAATTCATACGAAGCTAAAATATCACGCTGGTGACATATGCTTACCGGCTCTCCATTTACTGCCTGCAGCTATGGGCTCCTGTATTCTAATGGTAATTCTACAATCTGTTCACTGACAGCTCAGGGGGCCAGATGATATGCACACTACTGACAGGGACATCACTTTCATGAAACATTTACTTCTCTGCACCTGAATATTGGAGTAATCATATAGAGAGTCGACACACCATGAAATAGAGTTAGACTGAAGATTCTGAGAAGAAAATAGCAGACTGTCACTCAAAATAAAGTTCATTTTATACCCAGCAGAGCTAGGTTAAAAGACATTTCCATACACTGAAAATGCTTTCCATCCTTAAAGCTGCAGTTTAAAAGAAAAATGTTTTCCCCATATTTTTCTTCGGTGGCTCCAGGGATAATTACACTCCAAGACTTGCATTTGGGAATGAAGTCAGAATTACAGTGGGTGGATGGGCACTCAAAATTCAGCCCTGCCACATTGTCAAGAGCACCGCTAAACTACCCCTGAGCAAGTTCATTTTATCTGCTGCCAGGTTGGCAGTGAGGCTTTGAGCACATGAAGGCCGTTTGCACGAAGCCATCCCTCGGATCAGATCCTCCCACCTTGCTGAGGCAGCGGCACAGGTGCAGCTGAGCTTCCCGTGGTGGATTGGTGCCCAAAGAACCTACAGCCAGGATGGGATTAGGCGGCTGCTGCTGGGGAGATACATCCATGAGCAGCCAGAGGAGTCAAAGCACTCACTGTGGGATTGGGATCAGCTGCTCAGAGCGAGAACTGCTGGACTGCTCCTAAGCAGGCACAGGCAGGGTTGATAAGAAGGATATTCGGGTGAGACCTGGCAAAATGTATAATGTGTTGCACAAATGCTATATTTTGCAGTAAAGGGTAATAACAAATTCCAAGGCAAAAGGTTAATTTAAATATGCAAAAAATTTGAGAAAACGCCTAAAAGGCCAGATAATATCTTTTCACTTTGTCATTCCCACCAGAAGAAAACAAACAATTATCTGATATTATGAAAGGGGAATAGAGCAGTAGAATAAAACAAAGAATATTCCCTTGCTAATATAGACAGGTCAAGGATAAACATGTAAAGTGTGAGCCAGCAATTGGTAAGCATGGAAGTCACCTTTCCAGCACCCATATTACCTGTGAATAGAAATACAGTGTTGATATTAATATATTTTCTATGTCCTGGCGCTTGTGAAAGTAATTATGAGCAGAGATGACACTGGTGAAGAAATTTAAACATTACTAGATGGAGTAAAGTTAAAAGCTGGACTGGAACACACAGAATGAAATACTATCTGAAAAGAAAAACAATCATGAGGAAAAAAAAAGAGTATGAAATCTTTCCACAATAATATACCACTGAACATGAAACATATGAATTTAGAAGGGAAACACACAAAAAGCAAAATGGAGATTGCTGAGAAGTAAAGCTTGTGATTGCCACTGCTGGTGATCAAGAATCCTCCCTGTCAGTCCCTTGTGACGGTCCATTGAAAATCTGATTTTTGCTCCAGTGAGGAAAACTGCCTTGAATATGCTCTGTTGGAATTATCATACGCTAGAACAATGAAGTCTGGTCAGACGTCATCAAAACAATGTCTTATCAAATGTCCATGTATGTAACATGAATCTTCATGGTTACTTCTCTAATAACCACTCCTGTGGTTATTTCAACCCTTTTCCAAATTCTGATTCTCTGTGTATTCTCAGTAGACAGATTGCATAAAGCACAGTCGATGCTATTAATGTCAAGTTATAAAGAGTTTGTTCTATAATACCTGGTGCTCTTAAGGATTTTTCTCATAATATTCCATAATAAACTCACATACGCTCCTTGTGACCAAGGAAAGGCTACCAGAGTTTTCTTTTCAGGGGACCTTTCAGCTTGCTTCAGAATGACAACTGTCATTGCATTATTTTGGAATGATTACAGGGATCACATGTCCTTGAGATGTCCTGTGTCCAAGGTTTAAACAGCTTTCATTTTGTTGTAAAGGTGTAGTACAAGAAATGTACTTTGGATGTGCTGATTAGAACTTTTTCCATCAAAAGGTATTAATATGCAAGGTTTTTGTATGAAACAGCTTGTTTTGTAGAAAACTGAAATGTCTGGATTTAGTTTTTGAAAAAAAACTTTTAATAAACAGGAAAAAATATTTTGACCTAGCTGAACAGTTTTTTTTAAACAAAAAATAATTGGAAATATAAAAAACCTGCTGTAGTTGTTTTTGCATTCTCTTGTTCAAGAAACAATAAAGTACATAGAGGAATAATTGAAAAAAAAAGGTTTTTTTCCCCCAGAAAATACTTTTTCTTTAACAAAAAGCCAAAAAAGAAAGACATAAGAATACTTAAAAGATTGAAAGATACCTACTTTTTAGTCTATTTCAACAGTTCAGAGAAAATATATAGCATTTTCAACTAAGTATAGTAGCTACATTTTATAGGATTACCTGGAAAAATTCTCTGCTTATACAACAGCAGGGATGGCTTAGGGCAATGTTACCATGTGGCTGGAGCCTGCTACAGAATGTAGCAGAATGTGTACACACGTTTTATTCTTGCATGGAACATTTATTTATACACCTCCTGTTTTTATTTATCCAAATTTACAGTAGTATCTTAAAATTTTATTGTAAAGTGTGCTTTTATCTTATAACAAAATAAGACATCCTCTGCTTGTGTGGGAAGATGAAGAGATGCAGCACAAAATCCCTTCATTATTTTTCCCCAATTTTAAGTTTCTTCAAACACACTGCAATACAACTTTTTTTTAGAATTGCCTGAAGCACTTTCTTGCAGTACTTCCTCTAGAGTGAGGATGCCATAAATGCAGAGAGAATGGGTGAATGCCATGTAACTGCTGTCCCAAACCTGGAATGAAGAGTGGCACTGTGACTGTGTTTTTATGAGGTAATTAATTTTACATCTCTATTGCATCAGACTTTTTAAAACTGAATTGCAGCTTGAATTTCAGGGATTAACATAGTAGAGTATAAAGTGTGGAAAACAAGATATTTTACTGTGTTGTTAAAAAGATTCAGGTGGATTTTGAAGAGAACACCTCTCTTCACTCCAGTATCCCTGAGACACTGGAGGAAAACACAGCTTCCTACACAAAATATGCAGACTGCTTATATTTGAAACTTTTTGCATTTCCTTCTATAGTATGACACATTTTTTTTGGGATCTTTTTGTTGGACTAACTAAAAAGGAAAACATATGACACATACAATAATACAGGGGCTAATCTCTTTAACATGTGCTGTTGGAAATCTTGAAGCCACCCAGCTCTTTACCTTGTTGTACCACCTCAAGCCTCCCATAAGTGATGCAGCCAGATGGCGGCACATGGATGAAGTTTATTCCTAATACTGTGTTTTGATATGTCTCTGCTCTGTATATTTGTCACTGGCAGTGACTTTTTCAGCTGCTTTCTCATCCTCTTCTCGCAGCACTGGAGCTTCACAGACTGGAATTGAAGTCACTCAGGTGCAGCCAGCAGAGGCTTTTCCCTAATGCTGTCTGATGACAAGTCCCACACTGCGCCTCTCCCCTGAAGGGGAACTGATGGAGTTGCTCTGTCCCAAAAACCAGGCTTGGCAACTCCTTTCTGCGTAAAATTTTCCCAGGTCACGCTTGCATTAGCAAATGTTGTGGACTGACGACTTCACATCAGTGTTGCTCTGAGGCTTCCTTTCTAATGCTCAGGCCTTAATGCCTGGACAGTGAAGCTTGAGGATGGTGCCTCATTTACAGTTTGCTTTTTCAATTGTGTGTTCTGGAGTCTCTGAACCTTTCAGGCTATATCAGTGCTTTTATGAAATTGGTAGGTGGGTATGGCTTCAATGAAAGTCATTTGTGAAATTAAGGCACCTGCTGTTTTCATCCTGTGGAAAATGTAAGGTAAACTTGATTTTTTAATCAAGTAGTGCTTTTTAAATTGTTTTCTAAGTCTTCTTTCAGAAAGGGAATCAGTGGTAAGTACAACATATTTGGATCCTAAGGGTTACATACAAAATGAATGCTGTTCTTTATTTCTGCACAAGTTGCTGAGGCTTCTGGGTGCCTAGGTCATTTTGCAGAAGACAATTTGGCCCAGATGCTTCATGGCACAGAACACAGTTTTTAACTCTGCTCTGGGGCAGGCAGCCTGTGAGAGCTGGGAGAGGAGTGCCCATGACTTTTGTGAACCACCACCACTGCATGGCAGTCCAGGCACCAGGCAGGCAACCCCAGGAGAGGCTCATGATGAAATTTGGCTGCCGCCTGATTAGGATCTCAAAGACGTCAGTTAACTTGCAGGATACACTAGTTCTGCATTCTAAATAACTTGTCTCCTTTACACTACCACCTTGATGCTTGAATATCCTTTTAGTGCCCTATTTAGGTCATTACATGTCTTTTTTGGGGATGAGCACCCAAACCAAACAGTACCTGACCAAAGGTATTACAAATGTTACTGGGGTTAAATGGTCCATCCTGTTCACCTTGACATCATGAATCAAAAATTACTTTTGACATGGGTAGAGCAAGTAGACCTTGAAAGCAGATAAATGCTAAAATACAAAGTTAAGATATAAAGCATGAGTCCCTTGTACTGAGTGTTTTCTCAGAGTCTTTTGATTGTTTGGAAACAGCTCAAATGCTCAGTTTGTCTAGAGGTTTTTTTTACCAATGTTTGGCTGCTGATTCAGTGGTGTCAAAGGAGCCTTTTTACAGGCCAGGGATTACAATGTCTCATCACAATATTTATCTGCCCATTTCTGCTCAGCTTCCTATTTTCCTTTAGCTCCAGCTGTAGGTCAGAAACACACAAATATTCCTTTTCCTCATGGCAAAATCCAGGTCTATGACATGACATATGTGTGGCACCCTTATTCACCCTGCAACCGAAAGGTCTTTCCTCTTTTGTGCCTTCCTTTCTGGTAAAAGTTGACAAACAACAAAACAGCATTAAATACTCATCTCTGTTCCAGTGCTTGTAGCAGGAGCATGTATTTTTTCTCTTTCCCTTTTTATTTCAATTAGAGATTTTTGCTATTGTTTTCTGTTATTTATCCCCAGGGATACCTCTATATGTGGACTCAGTATTTGTCTTTTTCTTGTTTTTCTGACTGGACAAATTGGATTTCTTCATGTTTGTGTTTTGGTGATTGGACAGTGTTACTAATGCTTATTTACTCCAGTTCTTTTTTCTGCTCTTGTATCAATGATACTATTTTCCGTACTGACAACTGCACTAAGTGCAGCATCATTTCACTGAATTTCATGCTGGGCACAACATAAAAAAACCTCTTTCCTTATAAAGTTAAAGTGATCCTTTTTTGACAACACACATCAGAAAGACACTACAGAATAGTAAACTCCCAAACTGACTTCAAACACTTCTCCAACTAAACTAAATTTGCATATTTGGGTAGAAAATTTTAATAAACTAAGCTCTATTAATTGATATACAGGCTTCAGCTCTAATTCACACTTCTTCCTTTTCTCAAGCCAAACGTTACGATGAAGAGATGTTTTCATGAACCCACCTATTCTCTGCAAGCCCTTCTCCATCTCAGAACCAGAATGGATACACTTTCTCCTGCATTGCTCTCCTTGGTTCACATCATCACTTTGATGAGTCAAGCCAGGCTGCTCTGGCTACTCTGGATAGTCCCATCCTCTCTTCTGGAATGGATGTAATCTCTGGGTAGTTCCCCTTCAGTTAATCCCTTCACTGACTTTGAGACACTTGCTGTGATTGCCCCAAAAAACGATTCCAGTTGTCTTAGGGTTATTTACTACTTGCCCCTAATCAAGTAAAGAATAGGTTCCTGGCTGCCCAACTTTATCCTATAACAGCAGAATGAGTCCTGTGAAAAGGAGTCATCTATATGCATGGCTGTTCATATTTAGAAAAAAAATGTTGTGCTGTCCAAAACCTAAAACTAGAACTGATAGCAACTGATTTGAACAGCTGGTTTTTCTTCACATTTCTCTAGAAATTGCTTGAGGTCTTGAAAGAAAGATGGTAACTACTGATGGACTGAAGATAATAACCATGGGAAGAAAAAGGGCTTGTAATTAGCTTCCACTCACAAGAGCAAAAGTTGAAACAATCAATCCCCCCAAAACCTAAATATCCTACTTGTGTCCCTGCCTATCACTGCCTGCCTGTTTTCATGTTTTACCCTGTAATCCCAGTGAGACAGATACCTTGCCTTCCCCTCCACTCAAACACTATTAGCTCTGAGACGATAACAAATTGTAACACTTTTAAGCAGTTTAAAAGAAAACGTCCTTGTTTAGTCTGAAATCTGTCAACTCTGACTTTTCTTGGTCCTCTCTCCAACCATGGGCCTGGGAGGGGTCAGGTGCCAGCTCAGAGAGTCACTGACAGGTCACTTCAGACCTGGGAGGGCTGTTCTCAGGGCACAGAGTCCCATGACTTCACTGCTGCCTACACTTACTGCTCACATTATGGCTCATCCCAAATGTGTCAGGGCCACCGAACTGCAGGAAGGTCAAGCCCCCTGTGCACAGGGTTTAGACCCCTTCACTGGTGTGCAGCAAACCCAGGCCATCTGCAGTGAGACTCCAATCCATGTGTAGGTAGACTCCATGTGGAGAGCAGGCTCATTGACATATGTCAAAGTAGCACCGAGGTTTTAATTGGAAATGTTAATGGACATAAAAATAAATGGCAGGAGGTTTTGATGGAGCAAGAAGTTAAAGTAAATCTGGGACCATGTGGCCCTGACAGAGTCATCCAAATTCATTGCAGTTCTGCTGATTTCATTACCAGTTTATCTACAGAGAGAAATCATTTCAGACTCTGGCATAGTAATTTAAAGAGGAATAACTCTTCTCGCAACCCTGTGAACTGATGCACTTAATTTAGAACAAGGGCATATTTTGCAATTAAATCTAAAATAAAGTAAGCAAACTCTGAATAAATTAGGCTTTCTCTAAAATATGGGAAATCATATAGTGAGTTAGTCAGGTCTGGCCATTCCAGAATGGCTCCTTCTACAGAAAAACTTCTAGGTTTTGATCCTAGATTGGGTAAGATCTTGAGCAAAGTACTTAACCTCTCAGTTCCACTTCTCTTTTTAAATTTTTTTTTCTAAACCCTTATTGTTCCAACACCTCATACAGTAGATGGCTTTGAGACTTAGAAAGTCAGTATTTTAAAATAACTGCTTATAATATAACATAATAATTTAAGCATTTAGGACTTGAAAACCATTCCCTTTGGAGCCCTTGAGAGAAATGTTATATATATGCAAAAATGCAGATGTTAGTAGGAGCAGCATGTACATATCCAAGAGCAACATTTGGCCCCCTTAAGTCAAATGAAAAAACTTTCACGCTTACATGCACACTCACAAACCCACCCTGCTGTGAAACTAGATATCATTTCTGATTAAATGCTTACTCAGTCTGTCTGTACCACAGAGTGACTGCAATAGTAATAAAGCTCTGATGTGGCATAGATTAAACCTTGAGGACTTTGTGGTGGTGCATTTCTGGATAATTATATAATCAATAAGAATAACACTTACCTCTTACAGAGCAACTTTTGTTTTAGGATTTTAGGCTGTGCCAGCATGTAAGGTTTAAATCTGAAAACAAAACAATTTAATTTAGTGGAAAAATGCGGTTATCTCATGGAAATGGACTTTCTGCTGCATTCTATTTCTTTTATGGAATTGAAATTATGGACATCTTACTCTGTGCTTGCTACAGCAAATGAAGGTGATCCTCAGCAGGGCAAGTGTAAATGAAGAGAGAGTGCAGAGATTAGGGGTAAGGTCACGTGTACAGACTCGTGGCTATTGTCCAGTGTGCAGCATTAAAAAAGGCAAATCCTGGTTTCTGCTGGGGGACAAAGGGGCAGCAGAGGTGAGGAGCCTCCTATCTGCCCCCAAGCTCGGATGCTGAAGAGGCTGTGAGCATCCTGCTGTGGTACTTCCTGAGCCGTGGTGCTCCAATGTCCCTGGTGACTGCAGGGCTGAAGGGGGAAGGAACTCTTTGGTCTCTCTGGTCTCCCTTGCCCTCAGCTGGGCTATGAGCCATGTACTGAAACCTTTAGGGGTTGGTGTAACATCACTCCCCAATGTCCTGGGGAACTCATCCTCCTGTAGCACCTCCCACTGTGCCCTGCAGAACCATCTCCTGCAGGCAGAAGAGGTCTCAGTACAGTCAGCAGAGTTTTCCAGGAACCTGGAAAAGCATCAAGAGGTGGGCAGTTTCCTGTCTGGTACTTTTTCTTAGCTGATAGCTTCTCTGGCACTTCTGTGAAATTCGGAAATTTTATTTGCATGTTTTCCTGCTGGAGAAAGTCACTTTTGTGGATGATTGAAGGCAAAATTTGGCAGTTTTAATACTTGCAAATTCAAATTTTATAAACAAAGCCTTAAAATTATCGAAGTCCTACACATTAAAATGAAAGGTTTCAAGTCAAAATTATGTACTGTGTCTAGATTTATCTTTGTTCTAAAAGAATAAGATAATCAAAAGGGTAAATATATATATATATTAACTAATTAAAAAGGATGAAAAATGTTTTCATTTCATCTGGTTTATTTTTTCCAAACAATTCATTCACATACTTTTTCCCCCCCTCTAATTTTGAGGCATTATGTATAATCTCATCATTAGGAACCTATTTTGCCCAGCTCTATTAAATAATATTGAATATTAAAGACTCTTCCAAGCCCTTTCCCCTAGGTATGGACTCTTCCCAAATGCCAATCCATCTCAGGATTAAATCTCAACTCCTCATGTTCTAATTTGTCCCAGGAAAAAGTGAGGTCCCTGGTGTGGTTGTCCATTTGCCACTCTTCCCTGGTTCTGGCCTAAGATCAGAAAGGTCTGGGCGTGTTTCAGGCCTCCACAGTGAAACCTCTTAGACACCACTGACACTTCCATGAGCTGCGACGGGCTGAGAGCATTAATAACACATGCAAAATGATGACTGAAAAATGATGATAAAATGTGATAAATGTGACAATATGATACAATTAGGATAAAGTGATCTTAAAAGGGAATTATAAATGCTGTCCTTCAAGAGTGAAACAAACAGTTCAGTCACAACTCATCAGCTATTCCTAGGAGACGCCTTAAACTGGATGTTTTGACAAAATTTCACTAATATGGTTATTCTCAGTGACTAGCTGAGACGCTGATACAGGATTTTTTGGGGGCCATCTGGTTTGTCCATTGGTAAAAAAAAAGAAGATAATTTTATCTCTATTACTTTGACAGACCACTAATTTGTTTTTGATATAATTAATATTGGCTCAGCACCAGTGAAGCTTTATTAAATTTAGGGGAAAAAATCTTCTGGCTTAAGATACTGAAAACCAGTTAAGAATCAAGATTACAGCTATTATACTGGGATTTTCTGTCACTGGTTACAAGCACAAAATAGAATAAAAATATTTACACATATGGATTGCAATGTGTAGTGAAATTCGAACCAGAAGAATTCCTGTGTATCTTCCCCTGCCCTTTAAATCATAATTTAGAGTGTCTGAGCAAAAAATATGTTTTTTATAAAAATGAAAGCCCACTGAAAAAACAGGGAGGAGCAAAATGTGGGATTTCTCACCACAGCAGTTTAATTATAAAAAGACACTTTAAAAAGGAGGCCAGTTTCCAAGATTTTCTAAGTTGTGAATAGAAAAACTGTTCCAAAGAGTGATTTCAAATTATGGTGATTTTCTGCCCAGAAACACCTCAACAGTGGCCTCTCACTCTCCTTCCACTGTCAAGGAAAGCACGTTGTATTCACCTTGTTAAACTTAAAGTGTAGCCCTCTGTTTGTCTCTTTTGTCTTTCTAGGAAACTGAGGTAGAAGAGCCTTTAAAATGTTAGATGTCAAGAATCTGCTGTTGTAAAAATTCCCCAAGACTTCCCCAAAACTCTCAAGTAATGACTTGCAAATTGACAGCTTTTATTTGATGTTCCATAGGCAGAACTGCTATTAGCCTTCCCAGGGAAAGAACTTGTGGAAATAGAAACCCTGATGGTTTTTTGGTTGGTTGGTTGGTTTTTTACTCAAGGAATTTTGTAGCAAAGTCAGATTCTTACATTGCAGTGCTAAACTGCCAGTTGAAGTTTTGACCGTACAGCAAAATACATCAAAATTGAAACTGCAAAAGAAATATGCTTTTCCCTTCATTCTGTTACTGCTATCTCATTTTTGCTTTGGGAATATCAAAATAATTTAAAAAATTTTGATATGAACAATTAATGAAAATGATAATTAGTTACAAAATGCTAAACCAGCTGTCCGGAGGAGCAAGAAACTATGAATGTAGATATTTCAGAGATGAACATAGAAAATAATTGTCTAGGTTCCCAACATGCAAAAATCCCATCAGACTAAGAATGCACTTGGAAAGTACCTGGATACATCAGTAACAGGAGAGGCTGGGGCCCGTACCTTGCCAAACACCAAGTGAGGTTATGAGTTACATCTCATCTGGAAGCAAGAACAATACTGGTTCCAGTCTTCAGAGAGAAAGAAACTATTATTTGGAGCTGAGAATTCCCAGTTCAGAAGGAATGTATTTTTCGTTTAGAATTCAAATGTATGAATTTTTTGAATTTCAGAATGCTATTTGCTAATTACTAATACTGATTCCCTTAATTACACAAATTGTTAAGGAGTTGAGAATATAAAAATATGGAAGATTGCTACTGAGTACCAAACACAAACAACGATGCCACATTATTTTGCTCTTGAAAAAATCTATACTTCTACTACTGTGTTAGCTACTGCTTTCTACTGTGGGCTGTTGCATAGAGATATAACATTTATCTGTTGGCAGTAGGTGCCTGGGTATCAAAAGAGCAAAGATGAGAAACATATACTGCTACCTAGCTGCTGTAAATATAAATTCAAAATAAAAAGAAAGTCGAGTGGGAATGCAATTAAATTATATATATTATTGAATGACATTAAAAAATACATTCTTCTAATTGTGTTCAGGCTAATAGAGATGGGGGATAACATCAGAGATGATCATGAATGAAGAAAACTGATTTCACACTAAACCAGGGAAAAATTCTGACAAGGAATCATAAAGAAGGTCTTGACACATCCTTATAAATGAAAATTTTCACTGAGGACAAGACAACCTAGGTGTTCTTCACTGAGAAACTCACCTGATTTTGCCCTAGGTGCTTTAAACTGCTGTTAAAAAATGAGTCACAAGAGATCTGCTCTCCTCTACATTCTCTCCAGAAATTGTTTAATTAATTGCTAGAAAGATGGCATATTAATTAACAATGGAAATTCTTGGGGTTGGGTTTTCCAGGAAATTCTAATATTTTTTGTGCTAGGCTTTATAAAAGATTTGCAGCTGGCATAAGAAATTAATAAAAACAGCTAGCATGAGGAAAGGCAGTCCAAACATGGGATCTGAGTCCTGGGGTTTTTTTTTCTACAGACAAAAAGCACATTTCATCTTAAAATGGGACAGAGAGACAGTTCTGCACAAATCCTAGAGGTAAAGTCTCCTGACACAACTTTATCATGTAAATCATGGGCAACTGTCTGAGCTTTCAGGGTCCTTCACAGCCAATTTCCATCCTACTTTCCATTCTCAGCAATAGGATTGGACTTTCATCACCAGTGGAAGGATATGGCCCTACCCAGCACTTAAGTCTTTTCAGAACATGCGTTTATTCTTTCTCCATCATGCTCACTATGGATAGGAAGAAGTTCTCATTCCTTGCTTTTCATTTTCTCTGTGGAGTGCTTTTGAACTAGAATCCAGGTTTTCTCCTGCCCGTGTCCTTTGTATTTTCCTTGGGAGAGGGAGCATTGACTCCTGGGTGTGGGTGAAGTGCACAGCACAACAGGAGCCTGTGCTAGAAAATGGGCCTTTCTGCTTCAGATTTGGGTTCCATGATCCCATTGACAGAGGAAGTTCAAGAGGCTTATGCTGCCTGAAGCTCCACAGTTAACATTGTTCTGGGATTGAAAGTTTTTGCTTATGGCCCCTCAGCTATGAGTACAGGCATAGTTTTGGGTAGCAGGATGGATATAGTTCAAGATAAACTGTTATATACAACAATAACTGAATGCAACAACGGTAAAAACCTTGTTGTTGTAGAAAGCCTTAGCATCTTTTACTGGTGGTATTTTTTCTCAGGGATGAGCATGTGAAAAAAAAATAAGGAAAAAATCTCCAAATATCAAACACAAAGAAAGGAATAAAACAGTGGGAGGAAGTAAAATTTGTACTGGTTCCCACAAATACCAGTGAACACTGTCTAAACCCCTAAAAATTTGTTTTAATCATCTTTCTACCAGTTTCCCATTTCTAAAAAGCTGTTATCACAAAGACGTCTTTTATGTATCTACAACATGTGGATTTTTCTGATCTTAAGGTTACTGACTTAAAGGCAATGACACCAGTTCATGAAATGGAGACATGAATTAGCTGCAGTCAGATATTGATGGGCACATATGTATATGCCTGTGGAAAAGCAAGAGATTATTTTCTCAGTACATTCTTCTTAGATAGCATAAATCTATTTTCATCCTTTCATGTTGTACTCACTCAAGCACATGCACACTGGTGACTTGCATTATCATGAGATATTCTCTGGCTATCTTGGGAGCTGGAAAGTACTGTTGGGTGAACCCTTTCAAATTCCTCAACAGCTTACTCAAGCTGTTTGAGAATGAAAATAAATGTGCTTTCTGTATTGCAAAAATACTGTCACAATGCCCGACATTCAACCTAACTTTGGGGTTTCTTGACTTTCAGAGCCACCATCTATTGGTATAATTCATCTGGTTTCAGTGGAATTGTGTCAGCAGAAAATATGGTCCTCAGTGCTTCACATTGCAACGCCCACCTTGTTTTAAAATACTGTTACATTTAACTTTTCAGACATTTTAAAGGCAAAAAAGAGAGGAAAACACATCAAGTCTGCATGGCTTAAAGAGTTTGTTGTTTGCACCCACAACTTGGATTCTCCAAAATTTTCAGAGAAGTTTACCACACCAATGTTTCTCTTTCTTCTCTATACTGAGCTAGATTTGCCATGACCAATCACTTGTTTAATTGGTCTTACCTCCCATGCTCCAACTTACTCCCCAAACTCTTTATCCTCTAATAAAATTTCAAACCACTTTGTTCTTTGTTTTTTGGTTTTTGGGGTTTTTTTTTACTTTCTTGGAATTTACCTTTCTGAATAATAAACTCTTCATTCAGTATGGCACAGCTCCTTCTAGCCATCCCCAGGTATTTGTACAGCAAAGGCTGGAGGCTGTTCCACTGTGCTCTCTTTTTCCTTCTCCTGCCTTCAGAACTGAGGTCTGAGAAAGCCCATATTACCAGATGTACTAATTATTAACTAATTCTGATTTGTCTTTCAAATGAATTGATTTAGCTCTAGATCTCCTTATATAGAGTCTGAAATGAATGATCGTCATAGATCTTAATATTAATTTCCTTTTTTTCTTTCAGTGGGACAGTACTAGTGTTTTTGAGGGTTCGTGTCCTCACATTCTAAAAATAATCAGTTACAATCTCAGCTTTAACCTAGTTTGGAGTAGTCCTAAAAGAAAGTCTGAATTCTTTCTTGAGGCAACAGGTTTTCCAATCTGAAGTATTCTATTAGATCAGAAGATTTCTCCAAGCCTTTTGATTAAAATTACATTCATCACATAGGGCAGTATAGCCTACGTTGAGGTGAAGAGGAGGTAAGCTGATTGCTGTAACTACACAGTCCACAAAATAAAAATTGAACAATTTGCTGTAATTTAAAAAGATGAACATGATGCACAAAATTATATATTTTGTTTGAAGGACAGATTGCATGTCTCTAATCAGGATTTAAAATCTGAATGAGAAGAAATTGTACCATAATTATTTTCCCATAAGAGAACAAAGAGGTTGTAAAAGCACCTAATACATCTCTGAAGATTTTGAGACACTCTGAGTAGAGCTGCAGAATAGCAAGGGAAAGCTACTGCTGCTGTTTATCTCAGGCTTGTTAAAATAAAAAGTTTTACAATTCACTGAATGTTTTTTCATGCAAAAAGTAGAAGATACCAAATGTTTCCATCTGCAAGCATTTGGGGTCCAATTTACCTTCAGTAAACTTCTTTGGGTTTCAGTGAAGTTGCACCATAGATGAGTGCTGTCCTCGCTCTTTTCAGTTCTTCCACGCATCCTTTTATCAGCCCGAATTCCAAGCTTTTAATTAAAACAAGTTTTCTTTGCTTTTAAGAACTTCTAGTTGGGACCTAGAGGGTCTCTGTACTTCA
>QWTY01006433.1:0-22279 GCA_008033365.1 Pseudorectes ferrugineus
CAAATGAAGACATTTAGTCCTACTTTCCAATGCCCTGTGCTTTTACCCATCTATCTATCTATCTATCTATCTATCTATCTATCTATCTATCTATCTATCTATCCATCCATCCATCCATCCATCCATCCATCCATCCATCCATCTATCCATCTGTATATATATCTGTCTATATCTACATGTCTAGAGGGAAACAGACAGGGAGCAGTTCCCACTGTGGTAACTCTCTGGGGCCAGAGGATGACTTTATGCTGAGCTTCATCTCTTGCATCTATGCACATAATAATATATGCTACCTCAAGGCAAATTCTAAGCAAAGGAAAGGCTGCCCCGCTCAAATTGTCTTCCCAACCTATACCCCTGTATGAAAAATTGCACAGAGGCAGCTGGACAAACATGGCATGGCACTGCAATTTAATGTATTAAAAGATGCAGTCTGGAAAGTGCAGGCACAAGAAGAAATCCATAAAGCCTTTCTGTCATTCTTTTGCTGTTACAGGGATGATGAGCAGAACACCACCTTGCATATTTCTAGTCCCACCATACAAATACCTCTAACCACACTGTAGGCACCTAGGTGTTTCACAACATGCCAGGAAATTACCTTTATTTCACAGAGTATTCTCAATCAGTATTTTAAAAAATATTTTCTGTAGCAGACCATCATCCTAGTCCATTTTACAAAACCATGGAGGTTTTGTAAAATTAAGGTGGTCATCAAACTGGGACAACCTAAAACTGGGGAAATGCTTGAAAAAATGCCAAGCATTAAGCAGCAATGTCAAATATTTGACTCATGACAAGGAAACAAACTTGTGAATTAGATGCCTGGGCATTAATGCCTTAGTATGACACTGTACCCAAGATGCTGTAAAGGCTCTTAGATTTTACCCAGGAGCTGCTGGTGAATGGTTCTGTGACACCACCTCCTCTCCCTCCAGTGTAGTTCTCCTTTCCTGCAATATATAGCATAAACTGGCCCAAAATTTCACACAAAATTGTAACACGGTTCAGGGGGAAAGGCAGAGCAGCTTCAAACTCTGGGAGGAAGAGCTGGATTACCACCCTGTGAATTACTTGTGGAACACTGCCAACTGAAAGGGAGCCACCAACAGGGGAAACCATGCGACTCACACCTCCTGGTCTAAGATTTTTACTCTAGCATGAAATTCTGACACATTTGTCCATTTTGAAACCTCTTCCCCCACAGACAACCTTTCTGCACTCATTGGGCAGGATTGTTGTCAGTAAGATACAGTGTGGGGCTTGTGAGAAATTTCTTATGGCAGCTGTCCTTTGTCCACCAAACTTAACACTCATGCTGCAATCAGTCCTTTTTTGGGTTTTGTATTGATCTCTCTTCCTTCCACAGCTGAACAGATACCCTTAGGAAAGGGCAACAGTGTAACCATGGAGCACTCGAAGGACACCATCTGCCTTTCCAGGATCACAGCATCAGACCATATATCAGCTTCGCTTTTATTTCTAACTGCTGATTCTCTGAACGACTGGGTAGTAAACAGGAGCTTGCTGGAAAGAGTTAACATCAAGATTTGTTTTGCATTATTAATACATACTGTAAAAGGACTGGAACTGTAATTACTTATAGGCTGAATGCCTAAGGTTTGGAGTACAAGCTGTTTGTTTGGTGTTTGCCTAGCTCTGGTCTGAACAGGTCATACAGCAGATTTGAGGCAAACCTTGGCTGTTTACCGTCTTGGGAGCAGCCACAGGGCCCGGGGAAGTGACTGTGGGAGAGGCAGCTCTCAGCTGAAGCAGCCACGCGTGCCTGCGGCATCCCATGAAAAACTCCTTCCCCTTGCCCAAAACTCCTTCCCCTTGCTGTAGGCTCCTAAAAAATGCTTAAGCACCTGTCTAACTTTATTGCCCTCAGTTGGCTTCTCTGGTTTTAATGCAGGAGCTTAGAAACTCAGGATGTTGGGAAAAATATCAAGCTGATTTTCACACAACAAAAACATCGCAGCAATGCCCGCCTGCCCCCTACCTCCTCCCCGCCCTGACTGACATGTTCATTTGGAGGTTTCCCTTTCTGACTGACAGGTTAACAAGAACCTGGTGTTCAAAAAGAACTTTTATGAGGAAGATGAAAATGTATTTTATTTTTCTTTTTATGTACTTTGTAACTCACAAAGTGACAGACAGCAGAATTTTGTGAGGTGAATATCATTTATCAAAACTGACACATTCAAAATGAGGCAGGGACCTAAATTAGTTGTTGTAACTAGAAAAAGAAATACAACAGCTAATCTCAAAACGGAATTCGTATTCCTTATGAGGACCTAAAACTGGCAGTACTCATCATGTGAGAACTCTGACCTATAAATAATCTTAGCTTAGAACAAATGAACATTTTTGCATAATGCATTACAGTTTTCTGGCAGAACAAAAAATAACACCAGACCAAAACCATGTCTCGTTTTTAAGGAAAAAAACCCAAGCCAGTAAAGCCAACCTCCAAAAAAGGAAATGTCTAATCTACAAGTGCAAGTATCCAAGCATGTCTCCAACCCTTCTCATTCCGTTTAATAAGAGAGGAAACCAGGCCACCAGAAGTTTACAGACTAATGCAATTATAGGGTGGCTCAATAAGCACTGATTTGTCTGTTCTCTGTGACATGCAAGATAAAGCTATGCTAACAGGTCTGGCTTTCCTTTCACAAAGCTGAATACTCACAAATCAATCACAATAGATGTTTTTCAGGAGGGAAACAGCAATCAGTTGTTGGCAAATATATGAATGACCATTTCTTATAGCTATTTTTAAGATCCATTAACTAACTAAATAATTGGATTTACCTATAAATAACAAATGTATTTTCATCAGATAGCATTTAACATTTCTTACATCACAGGTGAAAAAAAAATCCTCTTAGCAGTATTAAAAGGCAAATAAAATTAAACTCATAATCACAGCACCACTTCAGAATCACCATGAACTTTGAACAATTCTGTGAATACAAGGATACAAGTGTACCATTAAAAAGTCACTCGCTGAAAAAAAAGCCACTTGAAGAAAAACCAAGTTGTTGTGCTGTATGCAAGTGGGATGAACGTGGGAATCGGCCTCTCTTCTGGAATGGTGAGCAGCAGTTTGCACATGGACAACAGCAGAGACCTGGACCAGCTCCAGATGTATTGAAAGCAGAGCTCATTGTTTTTAGGAACCACAAACACTACAGACCAGGCCCCTAAAAGAAAAATGCTGGAATCCTGATGCTTAAAGTGAAACTCCCAGAACTGGTTCCTGACACCTGTTTCTAGGACAGACAGATCTAGATGTTACTGATGTATATACATTCAGATCTGAATGCTAAATTTCAAGTATTCAACAAATGGCAAATTTGAGGTTGTCATTGTCCCATCAAGAGGAAAAATAGAATATACACTAGAAGGCCAATCCAATCACTAACTTAACATCCAGTGCTTAAGAATCTCAGATTCTGAAAAGAAAGGAGTACAGTACTACTTAATTTTCATCACAACCTATATAGGAAAGTTACCAAGACTATTGCAAGAGTTTGCTGATTGTTGAATCTAAAACACCCATACCACAGTCCAAGGGCTGACGTTTCTCCTAACCAAGGACCATCACTATTCACATCGTTGACTACAAGGGAAAATACCCATCTTGCAAAAGGATAATTCAACTTGACGCAGGCAGGACCTGAATGGGACCTCTGTGTTGTTCTATGAGGGCATGGAAAGAGTCTTTTTTTTTCTACCCAGAAATGCCCTTCATACCATCCTGGTATTCTGCTCAGTGGAAACCATCATGCTTTGCTGCACCTTCAAACTTTGCATAGACATGCATAAAGCAGTATTTCGTATTATGTCAGCTGATAATTTCAGGAAACACATGGGGACAGAGCATTGCTGAGTAAGTCAGCTGAGCAGAAATTACCCAAAGGAAATATATGCCTTCAATTAAGGAACTGTGAACATCAAAGCAACTAAGTAACAACATGGCTAATGTGCTTATCAGCGCGTTAGCACCGACATCTCTTCTTACCAATTAGCGTCTCAAAAAGGATAAAGAAAAGATCATAGCTTTGTGAGGTGATTTGACAGCCAGCTATTACAGAAGCACTGCCCAAACCTGCAGCATAATTAAGGGCATGTCTTCAAAGCAGAGCTCACCCAGACTCACACCTCTGTGTTGCATCCCCCATCATCACTGTGGTTTGCACACAGATGTCTCATTCCTGGGTGTGGGAGAAGTACCATTCTGGCCTAGTAACACAGGCTGGAGGCCACACGGATCCTGGGTTCATCTCGGAACTGCTGCGAGTGGCTGCCAGTGGTCCTCACCCAACCCTAAGTGTGAGTTTCCATGTGTCTGATGTCAATGCACATGCCAATTTCATAGTGGAAACGGTAATGTAAGTACAGCCCTAAATTATGCTGAAACTGCAAAAAGAACTCTTAACCAAGGCACTTCACCTTGACCAGTTCATCAGGAAATCTGATTAATGCTCAGAAGCTCTCAGCACAGCTCAGATGGGGACCTCAATGTTCTTGATAATATCCTAGTTTTAAAACTGCAATATTAACCTGGGCACAGCCTCCAACGAGAGCTTAGCAAAGAGGTGGACACATGAAGGCAGGCTGCAGTATCAGGTGACAACAAGATGAAAGTAGTATGAAAGAAAAGTGAAGGTCATGCACATGCCATCAACATTACTCTTCTCAGCCACAGGTGTGTGCTGGCATCACAAGGGTAAGACTTGAAGGAAGAGAGTGAGAACGTTTTTTTGAAAGGTAGACAGACTGTAATTAAAGCCATAACCCAGAACTTCTTCCAACTTCACAGGTTATGCAAGGCAAAAAACAAACAAAAAAACCTCCCAATCACTCTGCAATTTTCAGACAAAGCCTATCCCTCAGAGGAGGAAGGAGCACAAGACATTTCTGATTGCACTGGGGAGTGTTCAGGGAGACCATGAGTAAAATAATGCCTATTTCTAACAGGAAGATCTTAGCAATGGTTATAATTAATGAAGGGAACAATTTATTAAGGACTGTGATTAATGTTCCCTTACAGGACATGTGGAATCAAAACTGGATGTTTTTCTAAAAGATAAGCTGTAATCCAAACGAAAATCAATTTGGGGAAATCCACTAGTCTGTGTCACAATGCCAGCAATAATGGGATCACAGCTGATGCTTTTAACTTTATAACCCATGAATATAGTGAGTCATGAATATCAACAGTACTGTTCCTTCCTCCAGTGAAGTGTCTGGTGATACGATGCCTAGATGTGGGTGGGTTATGATTAATGATATATTTTACTGTGACTTTGCTCAAGAACCTTTTTCCCTGATGATTGCCATGGCTTGGACAAGTTCTTTTTCCAGCAATTATGATTCAAAAATTGACTTCAGCAAAAGCTCCATGTTTTTGTATTTATATCCATGTATGTTTTCCCAGCACAAAACGAGCAAAGATATTCTAATGGGAAGTGGAGACAAGTTTTAATTATTTAGAATTTATACCAAAATGGCCCAGAATAAATTTATGAGCACATAATCAGAATTTCTAATTTACTGCCAGAAAACAGCAGTGAAGGTACACAGCAGCTCAAACATAACAGTTGTAACTCTCTTGAGAAGGGGCTCGGAAAGTCTTTCTCACTGAACGAGGACAGTGAACATGGTGGACAGCTCAAAACAGATTAAGACACTTCTGCTGGACAGCTTCTGTTTACAGGTCAAGGAATTTGGTGATATCATCACTCCTTCTTTCCCCAATTTATCTCACTCCTTTCTTTGGCCATCTCCAATCTCTCAGTCATATGAAAAACCAATGGCAGTGAGAGCAGACCTGTGTTCCATTGGGTCAGCATTAAAAGACTGAAAACTAAGACGGGAAAAAGAATTGAAGAGAACTGGGAACACTTTTGAAAGGCAGAAGGGCATCACGTAGGAAGAGAAACAACAACCTAGAAGTGGTTTAAGTGTAGTGTGTAGGAGTGTGACTAGCAACAGCAGAGATTAAATGACCCAGGTTACTAAAATAATGTGCACAAACTGGTATTGCTGGCACTTGATGGAACTAAAGCTCCCTAATCATACTGCAATAAAAATAATCCCATTTGCTCAGATGTCATTATTAAAGTCCCAGGAAGCCAAGAACTGCCAGCACAAAAATGTGGCTATATAACCCTTTTTATTTTCCTCATGTTTTTAAGTTCTTAGCAGTGAGTCTGACTTTTTTCCAAGCTTTTCTCTGCTACAAGAAAAAGCTAGAATATTTTCTTTACTATTAAAAATTCTTTTAAAATTCTTTTAGATAGTTAGATAGTTACTCTTTAAAAATTCTTCTATGCTCCTTCAGTCACATGAACTCTGATTTTCAGCAAAATGCTCACTTTCCAACATTCAAAACAAAAAAATGCCAGTATAGAGAGGACAAAAACACTTCTGTGCAAGCAAGTACCATCCAGCCATGGTGGACATTCATGGCTCACTCTTCTGTTTACCTTGTAGGACACTGAGATTCCTTGCTAGGACCTTTTATGCTGAGAAGAGGACGGGCAGTATGTGATCCAAGTCTATGCAACTGGAGTCATCTTCTCCTACTGCATTATGTTAAGTGCAAGTCAGCTCCTTGCAGCATGCTTTTGTATTTACTTGCTATCAAGACAGATTACCAGTCTGAAAACACCACTTCAGTTGTGAGACAAGAGGATTGTTTTTCACTGTGCAGTGCTATTTATTTGCCTGGGAAGACAGGTTCTTATAAGGGCTAGGGAGTTATGTTAGATACCACGCTCAAGCTTCTCCTGCCTGCAAAATATCAGGAGATCAGAGCAGCTCTTTAGTCTGAAGAGAAGCAGCCATGAGTTGATTCATCTGAATCACTTGAGACATACTGAGAACACTTTTGGTTAAGTATGAAAATGTATTGGCTTTCAGTGCCATAGTTAATAATATGTGGTAGTTGGAATCTGGGAACCACCAGCTAGAAACATATTATTTGCAGGTAATAATAATGAGTATTTCTTCCAAATCCTGCCTTTACCACACCACGTGATAAAACATGAAAATCTAGAGATGCTAGAATTAACAGATGTATGTGTAAAAGAAAAGCACCACCCAGCCCAGCCAAATGCACCTCAACTATATCAAAGGATCACATCTACCTTTACTGTTAAGACTTTTCCATTTCTTTTTCTGATCTAATTCAAAACAATTTAGTGCAAACATATAGACTCAACAGTTCAGTAAAAATCAGAATGCCAAGCCCAACGGAGCAACTGCAGAACTCTGATGATTTACAGCCTTTATTTTGTTTCTCGTAAGGCTTATGATGTCCTTTAGTCACACACCTGGAAACACTGTGACTCTGCTTTAGGGAATTTATGTTCCCACAGTTCCTCCTTACTTCCTAAGGGCTTTGCACAAATTACAGCTTTTTAAATGAGCAGCGTTCATTAAAACAAATTACCAGTACTGCTGCACTGCCTGGATGTGCCCCTAATGAGTCTTAGAGCAGTTTTGCTATGGACCAGGAGACTAGAGGCGGCCCTGCCTTTTCGCTAATCATACCTGTGCTAACTCCAAAGCCCCCAGCAATAATGTTTTGGCAAAACTTCTCCACTTTTGGCATCACTATAAATAGTACCTTCAAACTACTGCCACATTATCTTTGTCACTCAACCCTGCACTAGTCCAAATCAAGGAGAGTTTTGCTGTGGACTTCAGCAGAAGCATGCTGTAAGCCTGAATAATGATCACATGCATAGGTGAGCTGGACAGTCTTCCAAGTACGAAATGCTACATGGTGACTTTGGCTGGGCCTAAGAGAGAAGAAATACAGCAGCCTTCCTCCAGCAAGGTCGACAGTATACTTCCATCAGCTGTCTAATTAATATGATTTAATAAATATTAATGTAACAGTGCCTGCATAGGCAAAAGGTAATGTGAAACTTATCACTGGCTTGACTAGATTAACTCATTGCAATACAGAAATGCAAATAAGTAACAAATCCAAACATTTATATTAAACTGCACTGTTTCTTTTAAACACATAGAAGGCAGATTTGTACATGGGGGGCTACGGACACCTTCCACACTTGAAGTTTTAAACCATTCCAGCATTACCCAGAGAAAGTCCTGTGGAATTCAGACTTTCTGAGCACAGCTCTAAATAACACTTCCCAGCTTGATCCTGGCTAGTAGTCCATGCACATCTGTAATGAATGGCTGGTATGCAGACAGCAGGCTATGACTTCATAGCCTGGCACAGTCATAGCAGGCATTACTTCATCCATATAGGGATGCAGTATCACTTTTTTGGGAGAAGCCATCTCTGGCCAATTTTGAGTAAGCAATTATGGAAAGAAAGCTGAGAGTATCACTGAGAGTATCACTTACTTCAATGAAGTGGCCACCCTCCTGAGGAATTTCAATTAGAACAGAAATACACATACTCCTGTCTGAGCTGGTATCACAACCACAATATTGTACTGCAAGGGCAGTAAATGTATTTAATCTTTTAACCTTTTTTTGACAGCAAGTGGGCACTTGATTTCATTTGATGTGAGTGTTCCCCAGGCACCCTATTTAATTTTTGGCTTAGGCAATACCCTGAGCTGAAGCCCAGAGACTGAACTGCAGCCAATGCTGGCAGCTGGCATTCTGCTTTCTGACACCTTAATGCATTTGGATACAAACATCCAAAATTTATTATCATTGCTCTAGTACTTGAACAGCTCCGTACAGCATAGAATTCAATGAAGAATGCCATGCCTTCAGGGACCCACTGGACACATGGCCAAATTTTCTTTTCATCTACAGCTTCTGGTAATATACTGGGTGTCCCAGATATGCTGTAACTTATGACTGTGGAGCTGTCTATGTTAAAATAGAAACAGGACAAAAAAAGCACTTCATGGACTTTCTGAGTATTTTTTTTTCAGTAGTGCTTGATTAAGACACCAAGGGGAAAAGGGAGAAACTTCTGGAGAAATTGTGGTTAGATAACTGCTAATTGTGCAAGCCATACATTGCAGATTCATATTTATCCAGAAGTAAGCTTTTATGATATAGTAAGGAATAGCTGAGAAACTAAAGTCTCCGCTGAAAGAGATCCCAGAGCCAGCTGAGAACCCGCTCCAGCAGGAAAATTTGCACAAATACCAGCCCTTTGGAAGTCCTGGGCCACCCTTTTTACAGCACAAAATCCCACCTCCATCCCAAAGAAGATTACATAATGACTGATAAGTGATCTATACAATCTGTATAGTTGGATCCTTTAAGATAAAAGGATTAGAAAGGGAATAGTCAAAATGGACTTAGCAACAACAAATTCGAACTGTCATCACATAGAAAACATAGGTGTACATAGGTGTACATAGCTCATTCTCTTTTTAAGTATGCACTTTCTAGAGCGACTGATAGAAAAAATCAATCTTCAAAAATCATAAAAGCTAGTGACATAAAAGTCTGGCTAGTTGTAAGAACAAAGTGGTGCAAATAACATTTAAATTTTGATTTGCCTGTTTCAAGGAGGGAGACAGAAAAAGATCAGGAGACACTATTTAGAAACTATAATTCCCAGTATTTTGTTCTAACTTCTGAAGCTATAAACAAACCTATTTGCAAAGTTTAAAGGTCTTCTGTCATTTGGCACTTTTGGAAAGAAAACCCATACCAAGTATTTCAAGAGTTGTGATAAAATCAGGAGAGCTGAGGAAATGCAATAGGTATTTTTGAATTGCAAACTAACTCTTTCATATTAAATGCCATCAGAGACTAGTGGAATGGTTTCATGGAAAAGAATACTGCCATGTACTGCGAGAATAAGTGCACAAATAGTGACAGCCAAATTAATTTAAGGTTACACTTTTCAGATGCCAATCTTGACCATAGTTGTTCTAGTGCTACAGTTAATTGTACTTTCACGAATCCTCAAGACTAAAGGTTTTGAAGAAAATCCAATTTAGAAGACAACTAACAATTATTAAGCAACTAGAGTGACTTAGAATAGGAAGTTCTGGATTTCATTCTCCTATTTGCTGCTGACTTGATGCATGACCTTGAATAAAATACTTAACTTACCCAGACTGCAATCCTACCTTAACATGTGTCTCCTAAGACTGCTATGAGGTTTAATTCATTAATCCATCCCTATAAACCTTTCAAAGGCTTAAAGATGGAAAGGCCTATGGAAATTAAAATTATTAACAATATTTTCCTACATAGAGGTACACAGTGATGTACATTTGATGTACGAATACAAATGCAGAGCCATATAAACATACACAACATGTTTTCACAGAACTTCTGAGTTGTTCCCTCAAGTTACAGCAATTTGGAAACAGGCAATGAAGGAATGAACAAGACACATCCCTACAAATCCTTCATTTTCTGTGTAAGTAGCTCTAACGCTGCCTCCCCTTTACAGCACATTCATACAATTACAAATTATGGTTGTTTAATGATATTATGAAAATAAATCATTCTTACCCTCAAACCCTGCTCCATGGACAAGCAGAGGACCTGCCAGGGTGCTGTGTACCTGAACATGTTTGGCCCCTTTTGAAGACAGACAAATAGCAAAAGGCACACAAGTCTCTCAGGTCTCTGGGTTGCTTTGCATCTGAGGGATGCTTAAATGAAGAAAAATCTTTTAGATGTACTCTTCAAGGGCCACCCGAGCAGGCTCTAAGACAGTGTTACAGCCATTCCACTTGCACCCCGAGGAACTGAATAACTAATTCATTAAGAGGCTTTTTTCCTTGGGAAGAGCTTAGCTCAAACTCAATTAGCATAAATAGGATGACAACCTTTGAACCTCCCACTCCTCCTCTCGGAGGAGACGATGGTGGACAGCATGTCATGGCAGGGTCGCTCCTTCTCCTGCAAATCTTGAGTTTGTTTGTGTTTCCATTGCAGGCATTTGACTCTACTTCAGAAGTCCAGAAGCAGCTATCAGAGACAATCTGTAGCTTTGCCTTCTTTATTTTTGCTATTACCTTTTAGCCTGACTGAAAGGAAATCCCTCTTCCTCCTGTCAGGAGGGATTCCCTCCTGTCCCTGTCTCCAGCATCCTGACCTCTACTTGGCAATTGGCAAATAATAAATAATAAATAATAAATTCACACAGAAGCTGCTATGATCACTCTCATGTTACAGTCACTACATTAAATAAAATTACCACCCTAAATGAGACCGAAAGGTTTTCTCCAAAATACCCCCAAGTGAGGTCTTTGCAACATTGGAAATAAGATTTACTGCAGCCTTGGTCATGGTTTAATTTTCCTTAATGGATTATCATTTTTTCAGTTAGAGAACAAGGACTATTCTCAGAGACATTAAACTGGTAAAAGAGCAAAACTCAGTTATCTTCTACTTTTATGTTATTTCAGTGATGAACTGAAAAGGCACTTGTGAACCTTGTTCCTGTCCAGAAAACAGTGGGATGCTGTACACACACCACTGCCACGTTCGCTTTTCTTCTGTGGCAGTTGTTTGTACGCACAAACCATCACAGATGCAAGTCCATACGAACAGATCAAGCAACTAGATTATCCTGGTTTCTTTCTTTAGCTTCGATAGAGGGAGAAGAAGTAATTTTAGATTTATATCGACTCAAATCTGACTCAGTGAACCTCAATATTTTATCTCCAGTACTTGTACTGCAGCAATGCCACCCAAGTAAATTACAGGGATGCAGGAAGAACTGTACAAGAGTTGTCTCTATAGCTACTCCTACCAGAGATCTGAGGCTGTGCACAGCACTGCTCCCCCTTCAGCTCAATGTACAGAAAGCAGTCAGAATTCTGCGAGTCCTACTGGAGCACACACTCGACTGTTCTGTGAGGAAAATTCTCTGAGAAAATGTTCCTCCCCATAAATGTTTTGTCTTTCTTGACAGTAAAGGGACAGACAGCCATGAAAACCACCTAGACCTTACTAAAGGACGGATGTGACCAAGTACTTGGCAAACAACAAACACACCTGAGGTCTCAACTAACATGGATTACAGGAGAACTTAGGTTAAAACACAAGATAGAGGAAGTGCTGCCTTCTGCTAAAGTAACATTAAGTTACTTCAGTATGCCCAAGGGTAGGACTGTGTATTTTGGTGAGAAATGGTCATTCTACACATCCTTTGAACCTTCCCATGGCCAGATTTGCAAACAAATGATGTGGCAAACAAACGAGCCTGTCTGCATGCATCTTCATCTTGTACCTTCTTAATAACTTTTTTTTTCTCTTCTTTTTTTTGCTCATTACCTATATGATGAAATCTATACCGCAGTATCTAACTCTAAATACCACAGCATTTAAACTGCAAAGTTAAATGAGAATATAGATACAGAATGGATCAACCTAAGTACTAAGATACAATTCTGCAGACTTGACAGTAAACTAAGCCTGGAAAAATACCTGAAACCTAGGAGATTTTGTTTTGCCTTGATATAGAATATTAAAGAAGCTTCTTAAAAAGAAGACGTCTGATCTTTGATTTTCATAGTGGAACAACTGAGTGCTCTTGAACAGCTCAGAAACTAGCCAGCTGAAAATATTGTGATATAGCAGCCATATTTAGAACAGTTAATTAACTGTGAACAACACACTGAAGCTGCTTTTACATCTTTTGCATTAAGAAGAAAGAATTCACACAAGTAAACAATTAAAAATGCATAATCTGAACTTTTATGACCTTACACCCATACAAATATAATTTGCTTATTTTCTGCAGAAGTAAGCCATCTTTTTCCCCCTTTCATTCTAGGTTTTTCCCCCTTTCTTTTAAATTAGAAAAAACCAGCACTACTAAAACATGTTCAGCCCACAGCCAATTTTAAGTGAGATCACAGAGCCGCTGATGTTAATATAAACATTCGCATATGAACATCAGAAAGTCAATGCAATTGTTGACTTGTCTTCAGGGAGAAACAGCAAACAAACAGACACACTAAAAGGGACTGTGCTATCCAAGCGGGGTCTATTGACAGAGAGTACATGCTAATGAATGCCCACTGTGTCTGAAAACCCATCATTCTTCTCTTTCACCAAAACTCATTAACACCAGGGGAGAGCTTTCTAGGGCTCGGAAGTCAAAATACTAACACTCACAGCATTTCTCTCCAGCGGCTTGTTGTCAGAAGAGTTAGTGTTGAAATCTTCTTGGAAAAGGTAGACAGGATTTACAGCAGTGATGCAAAATGCAATTGGTCCTTGGAGGAGAATGCAAAGCATGTACCAATAAATATCACACCCACATTCTGTGGTTTTTGTTTCTCAACCAAGGGTCATTCAACTTCCTGTGAGACTCTGACAGCACAGGATTTACTAGTGCTGCCCTTCTACTCCTTCTTTTATTTCCCAATAAATACAAAGCCTTAGGATAAGGTTAAGAACTTATTCAAGCTGATGAAGCCAGAAAAGTTGTTTATCTTCCAGTTGTCCATGAGTAAAGAAGATGAGACACTGCATCAAAGAGATAAAACCTCCTGCTGTGAAAAATGCATATGTCTAAAATATTAGACTGGAATTTAGGAGACCAAATTCAATCCCAGGCTCTGATGTCTTGGAAAAAATCACTTAATCTCAGTGTCTTTTATCAGAGAGGTGTTTATAGCATATTTTGTAAGTTGTGTGCAAAGAGTGTGCTTATGAGGACACCTGCTAATTTATCTCCTCCTTTGAAGACTTCAGAACTAATCTCTAACATAACATCAGTGAATGAGACTGATCCATACTGTATCCTTTTTCTTTTGGTATCGAAAGAACCCAAGAAGAAAAAGCACCCAAGATTTTCAATTTTCTTTTTTCATTTTAGTGCCCATTAAAATGGTTCATTACATTTTCCTGGTCCCTCAGTGCCCCACTGAAATGCAATGGCTCATGCAGTAGAGAGTATTGCAGTCCCAGAAGCGTGAGGAAGACCTCCGCTTCCCTTCTTCTTCTCACCACTTCTGACATTTGACAGAGGGGAATTTGAAATTCCCTGAAATGCCTTTGGTTTTGTCCATGCTATATGCATGCACAAACACAGAAGTGGTGTGAGGAATAAGGCATCACTGTGCTCTTTATTCCCTTAGGAATGATTCATACCTGTCGTACAGAACATAGCCTGCCTGGCAAAGGACACTGCCACATAGGAGCCAGAGGCTTTCCCGGTCTTGGCCATGAGCACTCAAAGACTTCAAATAACCACAAGGTGTGACAATTGCAAACTACGTGGTTTGATGATCTGAAATTTGGGCAAAAGTACTCGGGAGTCTAATCCTGCCTAGTCTCCATCTATAATTACTGAATGTCATGAGCACTTTATTGCAAAAACAAGAACTGCAGAACCGAACAAGAAAGTCCAAGAATTCAGCCTGGCAAGCTCCTCAGGAAAGAGTGACAGGTATTTCTAGTATTGTTGCTTTTTTATTATTATTTTTACTACTATTATTCTGTACTACTGTACTGCTGCTCTTCCCTTCCTATGGCAAGAATCCTCCTACAGGTACAAAAACCTCATTTTCCATTCCTGCCTCCAGTTTGGAAAGGAGTAAGATAGAAATTTTAAAGCAGCCAGTCTCTAAATCTCCTGAATTAAATTTATCATTTTGTTCATCTTACTTCTTCTGTTGCACAACATTTCATAACCCCCATTTTATATGTGACACAAAAGATCAGATTCAAAGTTATCTTTATCATCAGACAATATATGCAAGACGTCAGATAGTACACCAAAACATGCAGTATCAGCAACATAAGAAGCCTGTCTTTTCCAATCATATATCCCAAAAGCTATGCAAATTTTCATACACAGATGGAGAAGCTTGAAAAAAAAGCAGCAAAGTTTTTTCCGGACCCTAGATGTGAAGCCTGGAGCATGCAAAGCTAGAAAACATCCTGTTGTTTTGTGAAAGAGAGTCAAATAATTATGCAGGTGTGCTAATGATTGGGTGCTGAGCCCAAAACATTGGGGTTTTTTCTCTTTTTTTCTTTTTTTTTTTTTTTCCAGTCATTCTAACAAATTGTTTCTTCCTACAAAACCCATCTCCACTGTTTTCTGGTAAACCTCTGTGGATACAACACTACTACTATTAATCAATGTCCATCTTCCTTACAAAAAAAGTGCCATCTCTGGGAAAACAAGAGTCTGTAGTGATTACACCATCAGCTAGTACTAGGTGGTCAAAAGAGTAATAACATAAGGACTATTTCAATAAGAGCATACAGAAGAAATGTACTAAATGCCCAGTACTAAATAATTTTCTCAATACTTAGAAAAACTTGTTTCATCACAAGAAAAAGACTTTTTTAGAATATTTTAAAGTGAAAACAAGTGATACTAACTAGGTGACTATGGGCTGGACTGTCTAGAAAGATTAATTCAGATAAACAGAAAACTTGAGGAGCACAATTTTCTACCTTCTGTTTGAAAGGAAAAAGCGGTAAGAAAGGGTGTAAGAAAAAGGTATTTTGTCCGAATGCTCTGCAGCTATACGTGAATGTGACTTTTGACTGCATTCTTCAGAAGGAATGCATGAGATCATGAAGGCTAAGATCGTAACAGTCGCTGATTGCAAAACCTCCCCTGAACACATCAATCTGTGCACTGCAAACAACTAGGGATGATATTGAGGTGTGATAATGACGTTTTCACATCATACAGAAAATTACTTGGCTTCGTGAAGATTTATAACAGCTTCTTAGCATGTTGTGAAACAAATCCTGCCACCAAAAACACAAGAAGAAGACATTATGCAACCCCTAGTTTAGCCACTGAGGTTACCACTGAACCCCACTAGGTTCTCTAGTTTAGCTGCTAAGGCATGGCTCACAACACAAGGAATTTAAGTGGGTATCTGGCTGTAGAGTGCAATGAGCTTTAGACTGGGCTCATTCACTGGTATTCACATGGCTCTGCCTAAGCAGGAAATCCTGAATTCTCACTCATATTCTTTTCAAAACAGATACAACTGCTGCTTGACCACCTTCTAACCTCTGAAAGACCAAAAGCCAAACATTTTTACAAGTGGGAAAGATGACAAAAATCCTGAAACTATTAGTGGAAGAGGAAACTCCCTTAAAATCTTCACTGGAACTGCTGTGGGGGGAAAGAGAGAGAGAGATCATCCTAACTCTGAGACACACAGTGTAAAAGGAACAACAGGAACAGAGGATGGAGTGGGATTTATGTACATAGTCTGTCCTGGAAAATACTGAGTGACTGCCTAACAGTTCTCCTTTTCAGCTTTTCTAGGGTGTCCCTGTCTAGGTAATATGCCAACTGTGTCCCTGGGTTGTCTACACAAGGAATTATGCACTAATCATGGAACTGCAACCTCTTGTGGTTTAGCAGAAAATATCACAAGCACTTAGATGACAACAATTGGGATCATGTGTAACTCACCATGGAAAAACAGGCTTTTCATTAGCCCAACAGCACTTGAAAGGTCCTGGCACTGTGGTTTTGATACTGATGCAAGGAGAGCAGGCAGCCACAGTCACATGGCAGTGCAAGCCAGACCAAAGAAGCTGCTGCTATCCCGCTCACCTCTGCCCTGGCCGTGCTGGGTTTGGTTGTCTGTCTGATGATATGGCTGAAGAGTAATCTCAGTATAAAGAAAGGAAAGAGTGATTCATATCTGTCTAAATTCAGATTCCAACTGAACAAACACACACATTACGCAGCATAAATTAACACTGCAGTATCCTAACCATCATATTTACCTTGGATGATCAGCTAGTGAGCCACCAGCTCAGCATCCCCCCTCCTAATCCTGTTAAATTTGTTCAGCTCACAGTTTGAAGTAGGGTTTGTGTGCAGTTCAAATTCACAACTGTGCTTTCCATTTGCAGTATCTCAGATCCCACTGCAAAACTGCTTCAGAACTTTAACAAATGCATGTTATGAAATGGACTGAGAGAAGAAGGAAACAAGATTTCCTGCGTCATCTGGTCCCATCACCTGTTGTGGCAGGAAAGCACGACAGCTTATCATCTTCATGGAATTATTCAAACTCTGTCTTTGAAAAAAAAAATAAGAAAATTTGTCCCCACTGTTGCCATGGCAGTGTTAGTCTTGATCCTCAAGGGCTGGCTTCTAGTTTCTAATCTACATCTACTAGTATCTAGTTCATCGCTGTTCTTTTTCCAGTACTGACCATTTGATTTAGTAACCTACTGCCCTTCTTGTTGTTTCCCTCCCTGATGCATATATAAACTTTTAATATATCCCAGTCCACAATTTTCTAGACTAAACAAGTAAAGCTCCTTTAATCTCAAATTGTATGTCAGGCTTTCATTTCTTGGCTGTCCGTGCAGACCCCTGTGCAACCACTGCAGTGTCAAGTCATGCCCTAACCCTTTTGGAAATGCCCTGCCTGGAAAGTAATCATAGCCAAAGAGGGAAGAAATCCTCTTTGTATTGCCACATAAGTAAAGTCAGCCCTCAGGGAAGCACCTGGGTACATAAGGAAGGTATTTATACAGAAATCATATGGGCAAAAATGGGTGCATGGCACAGGAGGTGCTGGCAGTCGGTGGCAGTGCAGGAGACGCTCACAGTTGTACGACTCTCATCTGACAGGATTACACCGATTAAAAGATGACAATAGCTGCAAGCAGATGGGCATTTCAAATACAGACATTTTCTCCAAAACTGGGAGCAGCAGCAACAGCTGTGCAGAAATGGCAATGAGTCAGTGCACCAAGAAACACAGAAAGTATGTCGTCCTTCATGGACTGTCTTACACCTGCTCCTCTCAGACAGCCCGACACAATTTCTTACCCTCTAATTGTCTTCCAAGCTCAACCGACACTGAGCTAATGAGTGAATGATTAAGCACCAGCCCATGCTACTCTATGCCCTGGATACAATTACCAAAGTTACAGTGCCAAGCTAAACACTTGCAGCTCATTTCCTTTGCATGAAATGGCATCAGAAGGGAAAAACGAAACGGAGGATGCTCACGCAACCAGTTTGTTTACAGGAGAGAAAGTTTCAGCAACTCACTGGGGAACTTGGGGACAAAATCCCTTCTCCCTTCACACCATGCTCTAACTCTTTGTGTTGCAGCAGTCGGTACCACCACAGCCACAAAATCGGTCACCTCTCAGACTGTCAGTTTCATGGCACTGCCCTGACACAAGTAATTGCAGAATGCAACAAACAATTCTCAGAAATATGGATCCAAGCCTCTCTGAATTGTGCGTCATACCCCTCGCCCTGCTACCAGCACCAGCCCCTGCCACCTCCTGGCCCCCTACCAGCTCCACCCCTCCTCGCACCTCATTCCCTGCTGTGCCCTGGCCCCTCTGCCAGCACCTCTTCTGCACGCCTGAGCATGGCTGGGGCACTGCTGGCACTATCTGCAGGCATTCAGAGGCTCTCTGTCCTGCTGATTTTGGGGCTGCACAGCCTTGTGAAGGTTTAACAGAGGTTACCCCTGCACGAGTACACGGATCTCGGCGCTTCAGAACAGCGCCCGTTGGCACAAACTCTTTGCAGCTATGGCTGCAAAACTGGGTATGGAGGAAAACTGCTCTTCTTTGCTCACTCAAGTCTCAGCCTCCCTCCTAAAACTTCTCATAAAGCCTACATCTAGGTCTCACATGCATTGACATTTGCACTACAATGGAAAGAGGGAAAATGGAAAGAAACAGTCCCAACTAGAAAGTCCCCAGCAGCTCCAGCCACACGAAGATATTCCTGTTCACCCACTTGTCTGAGAAAGTTCACCAGCTATATGGCATGGTTTTATCATGGCTTTTATGTTACATTTTCTTTTATCCTTAGGAATAGGAGTAATACTACACATACTTGTGCCAAATAAGGTGTTGCATGACAAAGTCATTGGAGAAAAAACTGCCCGTTGAAACATTAGTGTGAAACTCATCCGATTTTCCTTGGAGTAGGTAGGTGTTGCATCCTTCCACAAAAAATGCAGTTTCTAAATGCAACTTGGGTAAGTCTGGTGAGTGGGGACCAGCTCCACTCAATCCAAAACTCTTAGGAACTTGCAATGTATTAGCCTCAGCCCTCCTAAGTCCTTCACAGCTTCTTCCCACCTTGTTTTGATCTTCCATTTTACTGCAAAACTGTGTCTTTTACTGCCTAGGTTCTGTCCTTCCAGCAGTGAACTCTCACAGCTAATGGTCTGTGCCCTGCTCAGGTCTTCGGAAGACAAGCTGTGACTCCAAAGGACAGATTCAGGCACTGTATCCTCTGATAAAGATCACTGCAGAACCACTGGTGGATGAAGAACAAAGATCCATGAATTCACTCCATGAGAAGGCGGCATATGGAAATGCATCTCAAGAAGAAGAGATACGATGACAACACCACGATCCTGGTAGCTTGGTTTTCACAAAAGTAAAAAGCAGCAGGAGAAACACCAATATAATTCCAGCTGTGTCAAATTCTTACTTGTCATTTCAATTAATAAATATTCCATTTACTCTGGTCAAATATTGCTCCAGGTGTGTCAGGTATTTCATGTGCAGTTTTGATGAATGCTCAGCATTACCTTAGCCTGCCCTTGTCATTCCTTCATTTTCTATCAATTCACAAAGTCTAGTCCCATTTTAAATCTCAACAGCTACAACAGCCTCCCGTCACGTGCAAAGCACTCAACTGCCCCAGGGCACGCTCTTTTCCTCTTAATTCTCCAAACAATGCTTCTTTTCTTCTTCCTTTTAGCTCAGTCCCTTTAAAAACGGTTAAATTTTGTACAGGATTTGTACAAATCCCCTCATTTTCTGTTAATTAATTAGTTTTAATAAAGCAACATTTATATATAAGCTGTGAAAAGTTACTGCACTGCCTCTTGAACTCTTCTTACACTGAAAGCTTTCTACTAAAAGGCTTTCTCTGACAATAAGTAAGGACATCTGTGCAGAGACCCCTGCTCCCATCTGCTGACAGACGCTGTGAGACTGTTGCACTAATTTCATCCACTTCCAGTGTTTCCAACATGCCACACAATCTGAATTTTCTTTATGGCAACCGAAGTTTTCCCTTCCTGGTGTTAATTGTGCTTAACGAGTGTCTGCCCAGATCAGGCAGAGGCTGAGCTTGTCCCAGCTTTCTCTTATGCCAGATGTCGCTGCTGCAGGGCGCAATTAGGGGAAATAACCTTTTGGGGGGAGGGGAGGCAGAAGGCTGCTTTGGTGCACGTGCAGATGTCTTTGAGTGCTCACACACACAGACACAGAGACACGTGTGTGTGTATGCCTGTATTGGTGCACAAGGAGATATATTCCTGCCGTGTGGACCCACACGTGGGTTTCTGGTGCACTGTTAACAATAACTTCATGTTGCTTGCACAAAATGTCACTTTGTCCCTGCCAGGATGGATAAAGGCTGCTGTTGTGCAAGAATCTCACTTAAGATACGGAGCATTTTCAAGGATGAAAGCACGCCAGCCATTTGCGACTGCCTAGAAACCCAGCAGTGGGACTAATTCCCTGACTAATGCCATACTATGATGCCTTTCTGGAATCACTTGTTACATGCTGCTTTTTTGCCCACACTGATTAGCCACCATGCACTAAGACAAAATACCTGCTACTGGTATTGAACTTGTAGCCCTATGGTTATTGCACCAGCTCCTCTGTCCGTCTGGCTGTGTGGGCTGTATGGCTGTGAGGAGAGGCTGTGCATTACACAGCCACAAATGCTTGTTCGGCTCAAGACACTGGGACTGCTGCACCTTTCATAGAGATCTGTTACGTCTTGAAATGTCTTAAGAGCACATGTGAAGAGAGATGATGAAAAATGAGTCTAAAACCCCAGATTCAGTTCAAGATACTGCTTCTGTCCATTCAACAGTTTTGGGCTGAGATATGATGCTGTTTGCAGATTTGCAGCTGCCATTCACAGTGAGGGGCGTAACTCAAACAGGATGAAGATGTGCTAGGTTAGAGCCATTTAGACAGAGAGAATGATCTTACCTATCTTTCACAGACAACCACCTACATTCAGATAAGCTCCAAACTTGATGGGGCTGTAGATGGAGATAACCCTTGTCCTTAGAAAACAGCTACATTTCACTTCAAGGTATTTTCTAAGGTGCAAGAATAAACAAATGCTAAAGTATCAATCCATGAAAGTCAAGACACCTGCAGCTGATCATTCAGCTACACTCATTCGAAACCAAACACATGTATTTTAAAATCTGGTAGCTAACACAGTAATCACTGAGAGCAGACAAAGCATGAGGTAAATAGGAGTTCTTTAATCTAGTTTTCACTTGAAAGGTTACAAAGAAGAAAAAAAGTCAATTCACTGATCTCTATTCCTTAAATGCAGCACTGCAGTTTTGTGAGTTGCTCATAGATGCCTTCAATCTATATCAGAGACACTTCTGCCCTCCTGCAGAAGGAGAGGGTGCTGCGTGCTCCTACCGTTGTCAAGGAAAGCAAAACACCAACATTTCTACCTCGTGTAATTTGCAAACAACAGTCAAGGACAGGTGAGAGCCAAAGCTGTGTAGAAACAGATGTTTGTGTAACTGCAGCACCTTTGGATGTAACCAGCCAGGGTGCTGGCTGTGAGTGGCAGCCCACCTCTTCAGAGTCAAAAGTAACATTTAAAAGGAAACCCTGACGCTCTTTGATTAGCATTGTTTAAGAGTGCCTTGTTAAGCCAGAAAGGAAGCAGACATTTGGTTTCTAAGGAGCACCACCAAACAAAATACCATCTAAACAAGACAAATGTAGCACCCTGAGCAAGTTTCTCAGCATGTAACTCCACCTAGGAATTTCTCTTGGGAAATTGGTCTCTCCGGTGCTTCCAGACCCATCTTTTGGGATAGACCCAGCTTGGGGGGCACACTTTCACTTCTACACCAGTTATGTGAATGAGCTTTGTGGAGGTATGTGCAAGTTCGTACTCCTGTAAAGCCTGCACACCGGGCTCTGACACTCAGATGGTGCCCGAGCCAGACCCTGCAAGCCTAGACAGGGCAGAGCGACCTCGGAGGGAGAAAGCCTCTCCCTCCATGGGGTTCGTCTGAAGAGCCCTTCTGACCCCCCAGAGCTCCATGGGCACTGTTCCAGAGCACTGGGTGGAATGCACGGATAGCCCAGCACGGAGGTGTGCCAAGCCCACCCAAAGGCCATCCTGAAGGCACAGCAACACTTCCACACCCTCTTTTCCCACCCACTGCTGTTCCCTGCCTGGAAGTCACCAGCTTCCCTCCACACTCCCTAGACACTGCTTCCAGCAAGGTATTCTCCATATGAAGCATGTCCTGTTAGTGGTGCTGCACATGTGGCCTGGGAGAAGTGAAACATTTTT
>QWTY01006433.1:22500-43368 GCA_008033365.1 Pseudorectes ferrugineus
ATTAACTCAACACTGCAAAGAACTAAACCAAGTTCTTAAGTGCTATTTCCCGGCTTTTGATGTTTCTTTAATGGTTTCTCCCCTATTTTAGGAAACAACCCCCTTTCTGAGGGACCATCCAACCCCATTTTACATACGCTAAAAGCCTCAGACAGAGATCTTGCCCAAACTGTATTTGCGTTTCCACCTGTATTTATTCGTTAACAGTTGTGGATTGTTTTTAATGGTGCTTTTTACTCCTGTGCTTTTTGTATCAAGTGCAGCAAAGGAAATTTAAGGTTAGTGCAAGGCTTCTTTGTGTAGTTAATTGAAACACTTTTCTGTTACAGTAACATGTCTGCCTTCAAATGGTGCTGGAGAGAAAAAGCAAGAAATTGAAACAAAGTCACTGTTTGAACTTCTTTTGGAGCACTTCTCCACGGCTGTCATTGACCCTAACTTATGTCCTTATTTCTACTAGGTTAAGCATGGAAATCTTCCTGGGAAGAAAGGCTGCAAGAATGGCTCCTCGAGTGCCTTCTCTTAGGTTAATATCTTACTCCATGGCAGAACAATTTCAAGGGTCTGTGATGCTGTGGATGTGGTGGTGACACCTTTCTCTGCATCCCTCTGGAGGCCCCAATTAAAGAATAGAAGCAGAGGGAGGAAGCTCAAACTGAAGCAAGTATCACCAATGTGTAAGAGTCAGAAGGGAACAGACACAGCAACTTCCCTTCAGAGATGAATGCTGATACTAAGATTGTAAAAGTGTACAAGCAGGAAAACAGGGAGCAAGATGACTAATTAAGATACAGCATTCATAACATTCAGTTTTATCACCAAATTTATTCGGTATGTAGTCGTCACTAAGGTATTAAAGAACAGACAACTGCAATTAAAGTTAAAACCAAACAGAAAATGGGGAACATATTCCACTTTATGTTTTTTTCTCGCTGAACTGTACCTATTTGTGAGTTTTATAAGTTTTTCTGACAGACATTTTGGAGTATCCTGGTTCTTTGTGGATGCCTGAGTGTGGAAAGGGCTCAAGACTTAAGTAAGCTGATGCAAACATGCTGCGCACATCCACACTGAGAGAGATGGTGCACTGCCCAAGTGACTGGAACAAGGAGGACATGTTGTTCACAGACAGATCAGGTTCAGCAAAGTCAAAGCCTTTAAGATGGTGCATTCATTGGGGAGAGTGGGGCAGGACGTGTTTTGATCATATCCTTTTCTGTATGGTAGCTAATGAGCTGTACATAAATAATGACAGTCTCCTGTGCAGCTGCTCTGTTGTTAAGGATGGCCTTGGGGCATCATGCTACAAAGGGCAGGGACTCGTGTGAAATGCTTTACAGGCATCTCAGCCACCTGTTTAGGAGGGGCACTAGCTACTTCAGCTTGTAAAGTATGGACACATAAGTCCTCCAATTCCTCCTATTTATCACATCGTTGTTAACTTTTCACAACTTGTTTATCAGGATGAAGGACTTGGGCAGCACTTCCATCACACATTCTCACAATGGAATGATAAAGAGTATTACCACTCCATCTTGATCGTAAGCAGGTCTGTCGGTGAGTCAAAAGGAAAGCTATTCTATTTTACTCTAAAGGACAATTATCAAAGAAATGTTCACACAAGGGGACGACTGATTGTTTGCACTGCATGAAGGTGTGGGACTCTGTCCTGTGTTTACAGACAGCAGCTGGAGGTGCTGGAAGGCAAGCTACATTGTGAGCAAGCACAGGGATTCGTCCCAACTTAAGCAGGAATGTCTGGGTGTATCTGATGTGACAGAGACCCATTTGAGGGAGAAACACGAAACGCTGTGTTGCAGGACTCCCAGCCAAGCCTGCTGATAGCCTGTCAGCCCCTCCCCATCGTTCTCATTCTTTGATGCTCTCCCTATCACAACTATCAATCCCTCCAATTTCACTGGCTTTTTCTTACTACTTAGGCAGAGATCTCCCTGTCAGATGTAAGGGATGCTGTCTGCTAAATCTTAGAAACACTATGAGAACAATTCTTTTCAAAAGCACCAATCTCGGTCAGTTTTGCCTAATCAATGAGTCACAGTTTATCTCGTTGAAATTGGGTGCAGAACTTCACCTGGCTTCAGTGGGCATAAAGCAAAGGCACTGCTGAGATGTTACGCATTTTTGCTAAACCCTCACTGCACTTTATACAGGAGAAACAGGCAAAGGCAATATGAATTCCTGAGCATCTGCGGCACTCCTGGGGCACATCCACGCCGTGTTTTTTCCATATGAAATGAATACCTGAAGCAAGATTCTAAAAGCCATGCCTGAAGATCTGTAAGAAAATGCAGGAGTGGATCCAAGCAGCAGTGCTGTCTCCCCTTGCCTACATCCTTACAGAGGTCAAGTCCTGGGGGATGCTTGTTTGTTAATGTTGTTAAAGGTCAGGACGAAGGTCCCTCCATGTTAAACAGCAGTACAGACACATGTTTGCTGTCTAGGTTTGTCCTTCCTCCCCACACCACATCCTCATGCTCAACTGAGCTAAATTTTTCCCAAAGCATCGCCAGTGTGAACAATCACTTGATCCACAGGCATACGACTGACCTGTGTGACTGTCGCCAAGATCAAGAGAAAGTGGAGAAACATTTTTAAAGTGTGATTAAGATATTTTAATAGGTTAATTAAAAAGCAATGATATTTCACACAAGGGCTGTCCTTACTGACAAATGTTCTACTGTTCTCTGCTCTCATGCTGCATTTTACCTTTGGCATCCTCTATGATTCCTCAAGCTCCATTAAAAGAATTCAATAGGCATACATTAGTTATATTACTCAAAAAGGACATTTTTCATGTGCTTTTAAGGAAAAAGCATATGTTGGATTTTGTTTAAAAAAGTATGTAGTCTATGGAATAACTAGTATGAAAACAGAAGGAAACATTCTTGAAAAATTACATGAAGTAATGTTATTAGAAAAAAGTTCTTATTTAAAAGAGCAACCGCATAGATACCTGTGACTTTGTTTATATTAAGCTCATTCATAAGCACAGCACAAAATCTAGGAAAAGGATAGATCTTCTTGAGACTTCTTACTTTGAAGACACAGAACAGTAAGACTAAAATGCCGTGACTTTACAGAAAAAAACGTGTATTACCAGGCATGGTTAGGATTTTCAATCAGTTACCAAGCCTAAATAACAAGGTTCACACTTTCTCACAAACTCACAGATGTGCTAGGAAAATATTTTCTCATTTGGTTTCCTTCTCTCTTCTCTTGGGTCATATCAATATAATACTTAGATCTAAGAAAACTTCATCTCATTTTCTCTGCCCCATTTCCAATCCCTATCTTGGCAACACTGCCTTAGGAAAAGCAGGTAAGTCTAAGTCCAAAAATGACAGGAGAGATCTTCTGCCTGTCCTTGAAGTGCACTGCTGATCTTTCCTACCTGTTCAAGTGTTTTCATCCACTCTTTTTCAAGATGAAACTGACATTGGCATGAAACAACTGGCTGACTCTTTTCCTTTAGCCTTATTTTCCTTCTTGTTCATTTTACAATTTCTGTCTGCCTTAGACCATTCACTTTGATGATGGTGTGTCTGCTTCAAGGATAACAGCACTTGGAACTGCAAAGGAAGCAGAAGTGAGGGACTGAAGCACAGCACCACCTCCCAGTGAATAGGGGGAGACAGGAATGGTCTAAATATTTAAGTCTCACAAGAACATTCACAAGGATGGTTTATCTTCCTCAGAATGTCTCCCTTTCTTTCAAGGTCCTTTCAACAAGGCACAGGTAATCAAGGAGTCTCTGAAAGTTCCATGCTGTTATTTAAGCATCTTCAGTAAGTGATTTTATTATTTCTTCTGGTAGTCTTACATTCAAATACTTTATCTGGAGAGAGGTGAACTATCTTCAAACACACTTTTAAATCTTGCCTAACAAGGGGCACATCCTCCACTCCTGACCAGGAGCTCAGCTGCTACTTGTACTAGCTGATCTGCAGATGCTTGTAAATAGCTCCTTCCTGTAGGATGATGAGATAAGGAAAGCATTTGCTCCCTGATTTTCTGTGCAATTATTTTCATGGGAAAACTGCTTTTGTAAATCTGCAAATGAATCACAATCTTCAAATGCAAAAAGAGAACAAAGGCTGACATGAAAGGCTGGCTGTGATCTGGCTGCCTTGTCTAAAAACTTCTCTGGAGAAGGCCATCCTGTATGAATTAAAAGCCTGATAATTTTGTTTGATAGGCTTTTTTTTGTCTCACTTAGCTTCTTTAAGAGTTACAAAAAAAACCCCCCAAAACCATATATATATAGACAATGAAAAGAAAGCTAAAGATGCTCATGGAAGAGAAATTCCAAAGGATTAAAAGGTTGCATCAAGCCATCTAGAGAACCTTCCACTTCTTCATTGCTTGAGCCCTCTAACAACTGGAAGTATTTTTACAGTTTGTAATATTTCAGTGTCTGATTGGCAGCATTGTTCTTGCCTGTCTGATCTTCACAAGATATGGGAAGATGAGCTAAAAATTAAACTCTGAATATGGAAAACCTATGTTTAACCTGGTGTTACCCAGCTTCAGCTAATTTCTTTTTGGATGCAGCACTGCCAGAAAGTTGGCCTCTTCATGGAGCTGTCCAGTGCACCTGGAGTCTATTCCAGTACACATCTTTCTGGAAAAAGCATCCAGAGGACGCCCAGTGTACCATCCCCAATCTGTAAAAAGCATTGTTCCCACCAGCCCATCAGGTCTCCTTTTAGATGACCGAATTTGCTTGACAGAGATAACATATATACAGCTTGATGTCTCTCGCACTGCTTAAGCTTTAATCTTACCTTGAATCTCAGTTGGGGTAGTTCTTTTTGTGTCCTCTTAGACCCTGTTAGCACTTTAACTATTTCATGCTGCTTCTCACACATTGAACAATTCTCCAATGAAATACTATAGCCCAAATCCTCTTCACTTTAAAAGCTCCTGTAAATTTCCAACAATTCCTCCCATAACAGTTCCTCACTCCACCAAAGCAATGAGCAACCACAACCCACTTCTACAAAGGCCATTTGAAGCAAAGATATGTGTCTCTGGTGTTTCTCCCTGTCCTGTGTGAACCTTTACTGTTGGTAAACACATGGCATCGTGTTAACACACATTCTCCAGTGTTCTGCGTGGGATGCAGCTGCAGTGTATCTATGCACCATGCAAACATGCAAAATACAACCTTTAGCCTCAGTTGGCCCTGAGCCTTCCTCACTTACCAGCCCAGAACAGTATCCACCACAAAGCATGCACTTTGGCATGCAAAGGAAATACATATTTGCTCCTACAACAAAGGACATCTAAATTTTTGTGATGTAGCAGTTATGTGGCAGGATATGATCCTCTTGTGACCAACAAACAGTAAGCTGCACATCTTAATCAGCTTGTCTTTCCTCCTCTCATTATATTCTTACACCTGACACATTTTGGACATATATCAGGGCATGTGAAAGGCACCAAAAGCATCTCCTATCACCTAACTCGAAAGACTGAAGGGGCAGACATGCATACAGAGGGATGGGATCCTTCCATTTTGTCTTATGACCAGTGTGCCTTGAAATGTGTGACAGGAAAGGGGCTGTGGTCCCACTGGATGGCAGGGTGAAAATTGCTACAGCCACTCCCCACTTGAAGGTGGTGGGGGTGGGGGTGTTGCTTCCAAAGGAGGCATCACAAACCACTCTTCCTTAAACCACCTGTGCTTAAGGGTGCAATCTGGACTATTCTCCCCAGAGAACCAGAAACATTCAAGCCCTCCCTATTCAATCCACTTGACCTGCTGTAAACCTCCTCTTTTGCAGGAGAGGTCATCTGTAGGTTCTGTAGACTACAGTAGCAGCTGCTGTAACTGTTGATGGCATTTAGTCAACCCTGAACTCATAAAGAATTAAGGGCCCTTTCAAAACTCTTCCATTCCCCTGGAAGCAGGCACCAGGAAAGCACTGCTCTTGGTCTGCCGTGAACAGGTGTTGTATTCGTTGAAAACAACTCAAAGGCAAAAGATCCATTAATATTCTTGCACAAATCCTACAGTTTGCTCCAATGGACTTATAAAACCCTTCTGAAAAAGAAAATAATAAAGCAACCCAACCCCACAGGCAATTAAGCCCTGCCTAAGGAGACACTTCCATGGCTGCAATTTTTGAGTGATGTAAGAATACGAGAATATTGAACAATATGATGCACTTTACAATTCATAGGTGTAGATCTAGTGTAATAATCAGGTCATAAATCCTGGGGGCACACGGAGAGCAACTAAGAAAACATGTTCCACATGAAGAGTCCGAACTTACCTTGTACAACAAAGTGCAGGAGGTTTTGTCTTTAAGGTCACCTCAGTTAGATGCTATCCATTCTATTTAAAAATACACTGTATGTTCCTAACCAGAAATAAAATCTTCTGCAAGGCAAATTAGAGGAATCTTTGTGTGCATCAGGCCTACTTCATGAACACCCCGAAATCAACTGTGTGTAAATGTCAGTGGTCTGTATGGCCAAGTTGAGCCCTCCAAACCTGAAGTATGCTAATAGAAGCTGAGAATGTTATATGCAAAAGCAGAACATAACCCAGAAGGTGTAAAGGTAATTTTATGGAATAAAATCAGATTTATAATATTAAACATATGCAACCAAATGATTAATGGAAAACCCAAAGGCAAAACATTTTGTCTTGACCTATTTTTGTTCTGAAACATGTTTCAAGAACTGTTTCTGCCTGCATCTTTAAGTAAATTTAGAGGTCTCAGCCGTATGCCATAGCTCTGGGTCTCCTATTTCAAAGAACAATACAAAATGTGCATGACAGGACTTGGGCTGAAAGTACCCCAACAGCAATTCCCACCTCTAATGGTGCATAATGCCATGCTTTAACAAAGCTTTCCCCCTGAATTCAGCAAGACAGAGGCAATGAGCAGCAGTTATCTTGGAGGTCTGTATCATTGCCTAGCATAATGATAATATGTTGCTGCTGAATTCTGCTCCATAAGCACACCAAAAATCCTCAGTGCATGTCCACCATTTGCCCTATGCGACAAGTTGCCCTCAGTTCACATATCCTCGAATCAAGAGCATGGTTTGATTTTATGTGTTTGAGGGATACTTACAACCGGAGGACGAACTAGTATTTCACTAAAAGAATGCAAAGAAGGTTAAAAATACTTCATGCACACAAGTGCATGAACAGTTCAAGTTTGCTTTCATTTCAGCCTGTGGTCAATGGCTTTGCAGCATTTTTCCCTGTTCCAGTTTTACAGTCATGACTCCCCCAAGAGTTATGCTGAAAGTCCTTCAAGAGCTGAAGGGCAGATACAGATTAGTTATCTCAGGGCCCTCAGGTGTATTAGATGCCAAACCCATCTCTTCTAAACCTGCCACAAAAAGGCTGTGTATCGCATTTCTTGGGGTCTCCCACTGCATAGGGAGCTCTCTGGGGCTGGAGTAGGAATGACCATGCTGTGCCCCACTCTCTGCAAGCACCGAGAAACATCAGCCAGCTCATATATAATCTGCTATAGTCTGCAATTAATCAGCCACATTGGTCAGTGACTTTTCTTGCTTGGGTCAGATTCCGCAGCAGATGACGCTGGATTAATTACAGCAATGCATAATTACAACAGTATGCCAAGCTGGCCAAAAGTGAACTTTTTCTGCTTTGGTGTATCTTCTGTGAGTTTTCTGTGAACACCAACCAAGCCATTAACCACAGTAGAGAGATGTTGATAAAAATCCCCCAGTAGCACACGAAGGATCGAAGGATTCCCATCACTGCCAGTGTCTAAACAAACTGAGACACAAGTCTCTCTTGGCTGATTAGTGAGAACAGGTTTGCAGGTGGGACTGCAGGAAAATGAGGCATGGCTCAGCAATGACTGATTTTCTCTTTCCATCGAGGAAGGAATTTGTTTTTTAAGCACTGTCTGGCATTTTGGTTAAGGAGGTGTAGGGAATTTAGAGTAGTAAGACCATTAACGGCACAAGGAATAGTCACAGTAATGATAGATATAAAACCCCCTCAATCTTACTATTCTCCAACCTACAAAAGACATCTAGTTAGTAATGTTTTTTATTTTGTTTTTGCTACTGAATGAGAATTGGGACACACACAAGAAGATCTGGTTTTGCTTTGGCAAAGACTCATAGATGAGATTTTAGTTTTTAAAATTCAAAACTTAGGTGTCTCTCATCTTCCTTCCTTCCTAACCAAGCTCTTGAAGCTGATGAGGTTCAGACAGACTTATTTTTACTTACTTCACTATCAAAGTAATTTACAAATATTTGAGATTTCTGACTGGGATGCTGCTATACAAATAAATCAGATTGTGAATCACTGTACTTCTTAACTTTGCCAGAGTCCAAGTAAAAAAGGCACCTGAGATAAGTATTTCTTGATTTATTTAATCTGCAGCTAGTAAAATAACAATGTTCCAGAAAACATGCTGTTTTTAAGTCCTAACTTTATTAAAAACAAACAAACAAAAAAAAAAAGATTGCAAGCTGTGCAGGAAGAGAGCAAACTGTTTTGTGTTTTCACAATACGAAACACATTTCTTTGAGCTTCACAAAAACATAATATAATTTCCTTTGATAGGTTTTATCTTGCATTTTCCCATATATGTAAGCTGACTTTTCCCCTTTTATCTAATAAAACATATTTTTTTATGCTTAGAATAGTCCTTTTTCTGGGAATTGGGGCTGAACAATGTACACAAGTGGCATATAACACCATAAAGGCACATGGTAATAACAAAATACCCAGAGAAAGGTAACAGGTTGATGGGGTATCTGCCATTAAGTGATGATTAATCAGAGTGAGGGCTTTGCCTAGTGTTTCTGCTGGTCTCCAGGGCTGTGCAGCAGGGCAGAGACACAAGAGCCAGTGAGCAGGGAAGCTGGGAAGGTTCCTCCAGCTCTAAACTCACCTATTTCTTGTCTCTCTTCCTCTTCAGAATGAAATGATTATATTTTTAGTGGGGGCAGGGGGAGAAGGGGAGGGAAAAAAGACCCTGACACAGTATTTTGCTTTTAAAACCTGCCTTCTAAGCACTCAGTCCTGAAGTTCACACTCACAACTTCACACGAGCAGACATACAAGTAAGTCCAGGGGAAAGGAACGAGAGGCTCAGGCTTGACCCAGGTTTGCCTTTAGTCTGGGACTGAGAAGATACCCTAGCGCCTAAGTTCTCCTAAATAGCAGAGATCATTAGCTTTAAATTTAGTTTCTTCCTTCATCAATGGCTATAGCTACAGTCCTCACTACATTTAGTTGCCTTTATCTTCTCTCATAAAAGGCACATCAATATGGAGAAGGGCCTCTCTCAATCTCAGACATTTTTAGAGCAGAACTGTGCTATCATTGTGCCTTGCTGATAATCCTCAAATCTATTTTCTTGCAGCACTGTTAATGGAACAGCATCCTATTTGTATGAGGGAAGTTTGCAACAAAAGCAGGATCTACCCTCTGGGATTCACATGTTCTCGCTTTAATTAAAAAGAAATCCCATTAAAATTTACCGCTGCCACAAGTGAATCAAATTAATTAAAAAAAAATTAGAAGATGGGAACAAAACTGGTTTTTATGAGGCAACAATTGCAGCTTAAATCTGTATACTTTTAATAGCACAAATTAAAACTTAGGGCTTACAAGTATTTTCCTTGGGTCTCAGGAAATCCACTGAAGTGGTGTAACCTTGAGTAATGTTGTGCCCACTAAATCTACCTCAGGGAAAGGAATGCTCCTTATTTTTAGGTACAGTTTACTCAAAACTGCACACATGCTAATAGTGGTCATAAAATTTTTACTTCAGATGCAGAAACTGTTTAAATATTTACCTCCTTTAAAAAAAAAAAAATCAAACCCCAAACATGGCAACAAACCCAAAAGCAGAATGAAATTGCTCTACTTACAAATGAAATCACATTTGGGGCATCTTCGTTTTAAAGCTTCCAGTAAGTGAGGCAAGACGTGTCTGCTTTGAATTTCCTACTTAGTAAGGAACATGGGCCTGACCTACTGCTGTAGATGAACTTTGCACGGGTGTAGGGTTGAACTAGGTGAATGATGGCAGACGATTAGACACAGATTAGGTTCTTGATGGCTTTGCTGATTGCTCAGCCTTTGCTTCACCTGCGGCTGAAGAGCCAAAGAGATTGCAGAGAGAGGGAGAACAAAAGGAGAGATGGACGGCCAGGCCCTGCTTTGGCAGGTAACTTCAGGAGGCCGGGGCCGGGAAGGAGAACACTGCACAAGCAACACAGCAGCAGTTTTAGAAGAGCATCCAACAGCCCTATCGGGGTGTAAACCTCTGCACTATCTGGGGTAAGGGTGTGAACTATTCCAGTAAGTGAAATGGACATCTCAGATGTGTCCCTGGGGAGAAAAGCTCACTTCCCGCGCAGCCCACTCCAGCCCATCCCCAGAGGCCGTCAGGGATGTGGGAGAAGACTTACTGGGCTCCCAGGGAGCACAGCCCAGCATGAGGTCGTGACAAGCTGGGAAGAGGCTATCTCCCAGGTCTGAGGGCAAACTCACACTCATGTGGGCATGTCTGCACAGAGCTTCAACCCCGTGGCCACCGGTTCCTTGCTCGTTCCCTCAGCTGTGGTGCTGGTTGTGCCATGACAGCCACAGCCTCGGTGCAGGACAAGATATTAACTTAACTGAGCAATGACTTGACAGCCATATCTTCAGTGCAGAACACAGTATTAACTTAATTAAGCAACAAATTACTAAACCAGATGAAAGCTATGACGGCGGTCCAAACTCTGTTGCATTATCAGACAGCTGAATAAGCCTCCCCCTAACTTTTGTCATGGGGGAGAGAAAACATAGTAGGGGTGGAGGCTGCAGGAATAACCTCTTCCTTTGCATTCATGGAAGTGGCTGTTTGGAGTGGGAAGATGCTGTTTGCACCATGGCGAGACAAAAGCCTCTGGTTGTGGTTTTTGACTTGGCTCTGGATTTTGCCAGCTCAAATGTCAATCCTATTTATGTTTCTACACCCTTCTTGAAACTCTTACACACCATGGCCACGGTTTCATCTCTCCCCACTCTGGTCATGTAACCAAATAACTGACAGCTAGCACTTATTTCTGAAGTTTGTTGGTTTCTTCCAGTGAGGAAAAAGGCACCATGTGAGCACTCACACTGCCATAACACAACCATGCCTCCTCCAGCTATTAGGCTTCCTCGCAGACACTCCTCCCTAGATGCTGGTCTACATTCAGTTACCTATTGTGGCCATGCCATGCTCAGCTATGCCTCCCACAGCTCTTTGTGCTAGACTTTCCTGCAGGCAGAGAAGATGACTTCCAGGGTGAACCTGACACCATCCTTAAAAAGATGAGAACACCAAAAGGAGTTAAAAAACCCCACACCATGCAATATATATGTAGGGAGTGATTTGGGAACACAGAAAAAAAGCCAAGTAGGAGATGGTGTTATCTCCAGTTTTTGACAGATGCAAAACTTCTTTCACCTCTTTTTTTTCAAAACCTCTGCAAACCATTGCTCCTTAACACACCACTGAAAATGAGCAAATGCTGGCAGTAAGCCTTGGTACCCACTTACTTTGGGAAGCAGCAGGCTGCAGATCTCTTACTCCACCTCTCCTGCTCTTATCCATACACTCTGAAACCTCACACATTTTGGGAAAACTCCCAACCACTTGGAAAAAACCCCATAAAATATGAGCAACCTGCTCTCACCCTTCCTGGCATTTCATTTACATTCTTATTCCTAAACTTATTCATGGTCAAAACCAGGTGAAACCAAGTGAAACGTGAGTGCCTCCCTTATAGAACACAGAGGATAAAACCCAAAATTCTGGCAGAACAGTGGTTTTCCATGTGGATGATTGCTGTTGCAGCTGAATTCATGACAAAATATGATGTTTATGTTACATCTGCTTCTCTCAGTGCCTCCTTGGCAAGGTTGCTGCTTGAATTTGGGTGATAGGGCTGGATGCTGACTGAAGTCATGGCAGCACAACCCGCAGCAAAATTTAACACAAATTAATCTTCATTATAAATGGCAAAGAATCCTCTCTGCTCCACATGACCCAGAGAGTGCTTGAAGTGAGAAGCGGCATGCTTGTAAACTTACAAAAGTTTGACAAAGCAACAGAAAGGATTCTGGTTGGTTCTCGGAGCAGTGTCTCTGTTTATGAACACCATGACCCTTTCCTTTCTGACCTTGCATAAAGGCACCATTAAGGAGGGAGAGAGCAAAGAACAGGGGGTCTGCTCCTGCTTGCCAGAAGGCACAATCAGAGTCCTATGAACAGCAAATGAAACATGTTACTATCACTCATTAACAGATTAGGAGATGCATATGATAGTTTTTCTAGAGAATGGATTATGGACCATCTGTTGATCCATTTCGCCCTGGGAAGCATATGTGAGCATTTCTGATGGGTATAAAGCTGGACAGTGTGCTCAGGCTGCATTCCTCGACTGCCTTTATCCCTATGGAGACACAGTTCATCTGGGGTGTGTGACATTCCCTCCCATCCTGTGCAAGTCGTTTTTCATTGCTATCAGCTATCCCTTGGTTGCCTGAAGTAACAAAAGCTGCTTGTGGAAGAAAGTGTGATCCTCAATCCCAAGGATTAAAACTGGGCAATGTTGGACCTGAGGGGTAAGCTTTCAATGTGCACAGAAGCCTAGGGAAGAATGACCTCTGCCAAGATGTTCCTTCCTGTCTTCTGCAGATGAAGTACCAACAGTAGCAAAGCACATTTTGAGAAGAGCTAACAACTCATTGCTCTCTTTCAAAACGGACTTGAACAAGAAAGTGCTTCTTTTCTGCTGATGTCTTTCCCCTAGACCTTCTCTTCCCTTCTGTCACCCAGTCATTCATGTCAACCCATACACTGCCATTTCAGTGAGACGCTCTAGTTTTAAGCAGTGTGTATAGGTGAGTTAATTCAGACTCAGAGACCTCAGGCAGCTTGCCAGTCATGCTAATTAGCTGTCTAAGCAAGGAGTATATTAGCTTTACAGCAGCACGGACAGATTTGACCTATATCAAGAACAGAAATGCTGCCACATGAAGCTGTAGGGCGTACATGGTAAGAAATCGGTGCAGAAATGACCACCAAAAGATAATTACCTCATTAGATAGATTCCAAGTTAATAGTGACCAGGTCGAATTGAGGTTTTATTACATATGGATTCTGACCATGATATTCTTTACCAACTGAACTAGGAAGAATAATTTGAAATTCAAGTGAACACAAACTCAGATCTGATTTCAAGGAGAATTTCCATCTGGAAAAATTGTGAAGAACTACTGACAAGTAATGGAGGTATCAAGGGCTAGTAAGATTGTGAGCTGGAAAATATGTGCATGACAATGGTGAAATTTCCAAACAGCTGAGGATCAAATCTAATAGGATTTGAAGTTGCAGATAAAAAGCCTTAAGTTTCAAGGCAAGTGAAATTGTATTTGAGTAGAATCCTCTCCATCACTGCCTTATTCCCCTAATCAAACTAACTGGTAAAGCTACATGTTTACAACCCCTTACTGATTCAAACTTGTGTTGTTCACTGCTGTGCCCCAGGGATTTTCAATCACTCGTGCAGTGCTGTCCCACATATTTTCCGTTTAACTTCTGTTGACAGATGTCAACCTTTAAGGTTTTTTTCCCTCTGCATGTTCAATACTGTCCCAGTTATGCATCACTAGGGAAATTTCAAAAATTTTCCAGTGAGGTGTCTTAATTGACTAAAAAACATAAGGGTCGTATGACACAACACCTCCTCCTGGCTTTAGATTCTTCCTATAAACTTGATCAGCCTTATTTTTCATCTAGAGTACCAGCAGATTGATCAAAAGCAGAGTGGCCCTAATCAGATGTTAGACCTCCGTCCTCCCTCACCAATTTCAGCTTCTTATCTTAAATCAGTCATGCCATCTGTAGGGAAATGGCAATTAAATCAACCTGAAATCAACAGAAAACTTCTTGTTGGCCTCACTGTTCCTGCACAGCCTTCACTGCCTGTCAAGGCTGTTGGGAACTATTCCAGAGTATGATATACCATGGACACAGTTAGCTAGGCAACTCTTCTTTAGTATGAAACAGGCTTTAAAGAATACATTGAAATGAGTATTAAATCAAGGAAACCATAAATGCTGATAACCAAATATTTAGCATATATAACCTTTTCCAATTACATGAGTGTTCTGAAGACCCAACAAAATGGTGTACCATGCACACATGCTTTCAAATAAAAAATACTCATCTGCATTCCTTCAACTAAAAAGAACCATTGGTACTCAACAGCAGGCACTAAAATATTAACTGAGTCGTATACACACAGCTGTATGAAGACAGTTGCATTGACATGGAGACCACTTTACAAATCTGCTTCATGTGGTCTGCTTTATCAAGATGACGAGTTGACATGGAAATCATACGTGTGGGAAGGAGCCAGAAGCCCTTCACATTTTGTGACAGTTAGCCTCTAACAAGGAAATTACAGGGAACTTAACTTTGAAATTAAATAACTCTCCATCTACAGGAACCCCTTCCAAATTGTTCTGGCTAAATCTCCTGAGTCTGATTCAACCTCAAAATCCCCTTGCTTCAGTACTTAGTCTATTTTAGTTGAACTGTTGATACATGCTGTTCTGCTTTTGGCTGGGGTAGAACTAACTTTCTTCAAAGTGGCTGGTATGGGGCTGTATTTTGGATTTGTGCTGAACACAGGACTGATAATATAGAGTTGTATTTGTTATTGCTGAGCAGGGCTCACCCAGAGCCAAGGCCTTCTCTGCTGTTTGTACTTCCACGCTGGTGAGGAAGTTGGGGGTGCATGGGAGGTTGGGAGGAGACACAGCTGGGACAGGTGACCCCAAGTGACCAAAGGGATTTCCTGACCATCCAGACCATATGGCATCTTGCTCAGTACATAAAGCTGGGGGGAAGAAGGAGGAAGGGGGGAGCATTTGGAGTGATGGCGTTTGTCTATCCAAGTAAGAGTTACACATGATGGGGCCCCGCTCTCCTGGAGATGGCTGAACACCTGCCTGCCCTGAGAAGCAGTGAAATAATTCCTTGTTTTGTTTTGCTTGTGTGTGTGGCTTTTGCTTTCTTTACTGAACTCAGCCCATGAGTTTTCCAGCTCTTACCCTTTCAATTCTCTCCCCAGTCCTGCGGGTGGGGGCATGAGTGAGCGGCTGCGTGGTGCCTGATTGCTGGCTGAGGTTAAACCACGACACATGCAAATAAGGTAACTCAAACACACCAATTTGAGAAAATAGCATGTATAAAAAAGGCTGACTTTTGGTTGTTTCTACTTGCATATGTTCGTATTTTTGCAATATACAGGTGATGTCCTACAACTTCTATACTAAAACCAACACTTTGAACTTAATGTGCCATATTTCTTTAAACTCCTCTTCAACAGATCAAAGCATCTGGTAGACAACAGACAGGCTTTAGGAAAGCCTAAGAACCAAGTACAAGGTAGTGTTAAGTAATTTGCTATCCACATGCCTCTAGAGAGGCTATTTGAAAGCTTGTCCTACCACAGTTCCACTTAAACCAGAAGAAACCTTGAACTCCCATTTTGCTTCAGTTATCACTACATTTGGTGACTGAGCCACAGTCCAAGCTAACAAAATGAAGGGCTTTGGCTCTCACTCTCCCTGCTTATGTCATCCTTGAACCTTTCACGGTAAGCCAAAAATAATTGAGGGGGCAGGTGACTACTGCCCCATGAGTCAGTGCAGATGTGGCACACCACATTCTCTCCACCCATGTCAACTCAGGCTGCATGAGTAAAGCTAGTAATTAAGAGTAGAAAACAATTATTCTTCCTGACGTCATCCCAGCCTCAGACCATAAGAGCTTCCTTTCACCCTGCCTCTGCCTCACTGTTTTCCTCCAACCATTTCCCAAGCTTCATCTTGTGACAGTTTCAGGCTACAATAATACAAGTCCAGAACCACAAAAAAGGCTAGATGTTTTAAACTATGAATACCTGTTCCACCAGGAGCCAAGGAATACCTAATTCTAGCAGTGTAAAAGTCTGAATAAGCAATAAGCAGTATGCATGATCCTCCTGTGCTGCAATAGGAAAAAAAATGCTACAAACCTTTGAAGACTTCTTTTATCTTCTGGGACTGGCTGGTCCCGCAGGCAGGGATACAGCTGACTTTTAAAAGTATAGCCACAAAAGTAAGAGTTAACCTAGGAGGCTGCAGTTAAGGATCTACCCCACATTTTACATCTTTCTGCTCTTCATGCATGGAGAAGGAGGTGACTTGTTACCTAGAGTTAAACCAAGACTTGTAGAAGCTTTGGCCTGTCAATCACAACCGTTAAAAATGTTTCAGGTTTGAATTTCACTGGACAATGCAGAGACAAGTAATTTTGTTGTTTGCTAGTACTTGGGAGCTCTGTGGAGTTTATCAGTAGCAGTGATGTCTACTGAGCAACAAGCTCTATCTGCTGTCTTTATTCTCTATTTTGTCTACTCTAGATTTTGGGACAGAAACTGTATCTTGTAACGAGTTTATATAATTACTTAAATCCAATTTCCAATCTTAATTAGGGATGTAACGACGAACTATTAATAATATTCAGAGCAGCATTAATCTATCTCTGCTCTTTCACTTGAATGGTAACAGGAACTAGACCATCAGGGAAATAAATTAAAGACAATTTGAATTTTGAGAGAAATGTCAGAACAAGAGCTTGGGATCTACATTGCTGCAATAGCTTGTGTCTGTGGGAGATCCCATGGGTACTGGGAAAACAGGAAAAGGTGGGATGGTGGGCCTACTCACAGTCTGATAAAGTAAAATACATGCACAGGACATCACAGGACTCAGACCCTGATGCTGAGCAAGTGTTTCAATAAAAGTGACTTCAACACAAACTAAAAACGGGTAATGTCAAGCCCTAGTTTAGGCATCTTGCCTGATAAATACAAAAACGCAATATACCCTAGCCCACTACCACCCTTAGAAAGCATTTTCCCATTCCCTCAATGGCAGTCAGGCTGGATCTGAAATGAACTTCTTGCACCAGGTGTCAGATGCCAATGATACTTGACTTAGTTAAGAAGCCTCTAATAAAAAGTCAAAGTGCTCAATACGTAATTGCTACTGACTAACAAAACCAAGTTGTAGACATGCACCTCTGAAAAAAGCCCCACGACTTTGCTCTGTGTGGCTTCACTGTTTTGCCAGTGCAAACTCATCTATCTGCTGGAATAATTATGAAACTGTTTCATGAAAAGTGCCATAAAAAAGATTTGATTCTCACTGAACTATAAAGTTAACCCGGGGAATCTCTGAACCTTCAGAAGGTCTTTTGTGGAAATTAACTGAATGGATTATGCTTTAAATTAAAAATAAACCAGGAGCTAATTTTTCAATTCTGCATGAAACTGACACCTTTAGAGTGACAGCCTTATCTTTAAAAGTTTTCACTAAAATCACATTATAGTATCCTGAGGAAAACTAGAGCAACTTTTTTTCCCTCTCAACAATATCAGTTTACAGCTCAACAACAGAAGGGTGGAGGAGGAAATTCCTTTATTCTCACCTTCCAAAAAAAAGTTCCTTTTCAGCAAGCTTAGTACAATGAGTTTGTCATCAATTGTTTGCAGGAAACATCTCACATTTTTTCCTTCTATGCAATGAGTTTAATCACAGAAGGTTGACTTAATTTTATAAAGAAAACAAGGCAAAGGAAAGGCAAAAGCTATGATCACGTAAGAAATCAGAAATCCCACCGATCTCAGTAAAAGTACCCACACAATGCTCACAGAAGATCTTAGCAATGTATAAACACAAGACTAGAGCAACTTGGATTTAAAAGGGAGAAAATGCATATATGACTTCACCAAAGAACAACAAAAGTAGCAAGTAGCAAGATATTACTCCATTCTGAAAGAATGACAAATTTACCACCGCAAGGAAGAAGAAAATGACAGCACATGGGCAGCATTCCCAATTTATGCTGGGACTAACAGGGGTTCATAAATACCTTTTTAATTTTGGTTGTTAAAAGGTCCTGTGAATAAACTGCTTGGTCTGCAGCAGCAATACTGCAACTGGCAAGAGCAAGAATTTAAGAGCAAAAATTAAACCTTTACTCTTACTAATTTCTTTAAGAGGTTTTCTCTAGTGAAAAGCTATTTCTGATGCAGCTTCTCCTGGTAATTTCCACTGATGGAGTAAAAGCCAACTGCTGCTCTTCCTTGGAAAGCTCTGATCTTTCTTTGAAAGAATCAACAGTAATGCAGTAACACATAGCTGTTTGAGAAGGCTATATTCAAGAAGGAAACAGAAAGGCATGGATGAATTGTGCTTTTTGGCTGTTTAAATCAAGCCCTGTATATGCATGTGTCAAGTGGCACCCTGGGGCTTTACTCCCCCAAACCAGGGCACTGCTCCTGGTCTTCCCTTTGGAAAGGGCAAGCAGCACTCTGGGAGGAGACCAGCAGTAAGATCCAGCCTTCAAGGTCTCCTCCTGGCTTCCTGTTGTGGAGGAGGGTTATGCATGCCATGTATACCTATCTGATGCTGAAAATGCAGATACAGGAGAGTATCAGCAAAGTGAAAAGGCTTGCCTGGTAACTGCATTCCAGGAAAGCCTTTGTAAATGTAGGCAATATCTTAGGAGCAAAAATATACTCCAGTCAAGCCGCCCAAGGTACAGTGTGAACAGTGAATCAGACAGAAGGACTGTCATGGTGACAAGGATCGAAATCTTTTATTCTGTCAAACCACCAGATCTGTATTAACGCTCCAGCAGCTCAGGCAGTTATGGACACTCGCTGGTGCACAGCTGGCAGCAGAACTTGGTTCAGCTGACAAGGTTCTTGTGGGTGCTCCCACCACTCCTGTCATACATCACGGTTCTTTGTAAACACACAGCTTTATGTGAACAAGAAACTGACAGTATCAGTTGAACACTCAGACCTCTTCCCTGAAGAAAATGACTCAACCTTCCTCTCAACCTAACACAAATCAAACAGTGACCAGAGCAGGGAAGGAGTTAGATATGTATGCTTTACTCTTATTTAGGCTCTCGACACCTAGTGCCAGCAAACACTTAAAAAAACCCCTCATGTAACACCAAAAGAAGAGAAGCAAGACAAGAAACAGGTTAAAGGTGGAGGGAGGACACAGCTCGCCCTGCAGAATGAGAGGCCAGAAATGCAGAAGTGATACACAATGCAAAGGCAACCCAGACTGGAAAACGCAAGAGTTGCCGCCTCCGGCTGAACAAGGCTCTGAGCCAACACCATTGCCCTGGCCAAGGTGACTTGCTTGGTCAGTCCCCTGAGCAGAGCTGCTCCAGGGCGATGATGTTACCCACCACCTCCTTCACATCATAGATTTCAGGAGAACCAGGATCCTGACCTGCCACTCCCAGGACAGTTATTTGTTGTTGTTATCCTTTTAATAGCCAAACCAAAGAAACTCTGGCAACACTGTCACAGACTCAGGGAAATACTGAGAGAGACTAATAACATATTTCTGGTATTCGTGTTTGTTAGCACGGAGGAAAATCATACGGTCTTCTCCTGCCAATCCATACCCATTTGCATTACTGAAAGCTTGGGCCTTGGTTTTGAAGGATTTGGAGGAGGGCTAGCATATATCAGAGCTTTTCAGAGAAGGGTATAAGCCTCAGCATCTGAACAAGAACAACAAAAGCCCCAGAGAAGTCATTCTTTCTGACTCTTCTGATCTTTACAATACACTCTGAATCTAAATATTTTTGTTAGTTTTTAACTCTGCAGCCCAGGAAATGTTCTAAAACTTTAAAGCTTAAAAAAAAAAAAAAATATTACAGTTAACAAGCCAAAACTTGTTCTCAGTGAAGCTGCTCTATAGTTAAGTAAGAGAGGATTTTATTCATTCCTTAGAGTTTCCTGAAAGCCGAAGGAGAGAAAAATTTGGTTTTAGTCTCTTGTGACTTTTTTCCTATCATCTATGGTACGCTCCATATCAAGCCCACATAATCAAAATAAATGTGAATTTACTAGAAAATTTCAAATATTGTTCTACAGCATGAACTAATTTATGTCCAGCAACAGAATATACACACAAAATCTGTTTCACCAAACCAATGCAGACTGTATCGCTCAGCATCTAGTCCCAAACATGAAATGCAACAGAGAAGCAGAGGCCTGTTTCTGTACTGCCCAGATACTTAAAATGCCTGAGTTCCTGACTGACTAGGAGGAACCTGAGAAATTTTGTCAGCATGACCCTCCACAGTGGAGCTCCATTGTTGCTGGAGCCCACTGCCATGTTCTTGAGGAGTGAAACCATCAAGTCACTACAAAACCTTGGCATCATGCCTAGTAAAGTGAAGTTCTCCTGCAGTGAAACTGGGTCCCCTTTTCTTCTTTAAAAAATTCAGGTACACTATTTCCAACTCACATTTGCCACAATAAAAAGTGCAAGCCTTTTAGGGTCTCCTTTTTTTATTTCTTCCCCTCCCTTTTGCCTCAAAAGGAAATAATTCATTAGATCCAGCAGCTAGAAAGATAATTTAAATGGCATGATGCATTTCCCAATGCAGGTGCACTTTGACAAATGACTGAGGCAATGGGATATTGGGCAAAGCACCCACATACATACATGCCTTTTAACTACACAGTCCCCATCCATAAAATACAGCTATCCCACTGTGTCCTACTAAACTTACAAGTCCTTGCCACTTAAGAATGCATAGCCAAAGAGCTGGCAAGCACCTGCAAAGGTAACTTGGCATTTTGGTGTTCAGATGTTCACTCTTTGACTCTCCCAGTCTGGACCAGCACTTACATCTGTGCCTGGAAGACACATACCTATGGAGGAGATGGGAGGGAATTGCACTGTGGGCTGTGGGA
>QWTY01006435.1:2575-30069 GCA_008033365.1 Pseudorectes ferrugineus
TTTTTTTTTTTTTTGAGGTTGCTATTTAAAGCAGAATAAAGCAAAATCTGATAAAATTAATGAAAATTTGAATAAATCAACTTTGTTTTGCAAGTTGAATTTTAAAGACAAGTAAACTACTAACCAGCTCTTTTCTGCAGCTGTCTTTAAGGTGCATTTTACGAACTCCTCTGTTCCTACTCTTGGGTTTGATTTTTTTTTAAATACTACAAATGAGCATAGACATATAGCCAGAATAACCCATCTTTCTCAGAACGTATGTTTCACATACAAACTTTATAAAACAGCTGTATTTTCAGTTGCCTCCAAATTTGTCGCATGTCTATGGGGTTGCTCTTTGTCAGCCTTTTATTTTCCTAATGATTTTGACATTTGTGCCAGGCACTTTAGGCCAGAGGAATGCTTTCTATACTGCTGGCACGCTCCTGCACTACCAACATGGAAAGAAAGATTCTCATTGATTTCAGTGATGTTGGATCAGACCATTAGAGAACACTAAGTCTTTTATAATGAATGTTTTCGTGACATATATTTTCCTGAATAAATAAATACATGTGCTGGCCTTGTAGCAGTGCACAGTTCTGTATCCATCAAAATGACACGGACTGAATACACAGAGATTTACTCTGAAATTAAGATGAAACCTTACGACTCTTTTATGGCAGTCTGAATCAATTTGGTGGTATGAGCACAACTATATTCTGTCTTAAGAACCAGTACTTAGTATTAAGTGTAATTTCCGCTCACATGACAGGGCCAGTTTAATAGGATCTTTCTCTTCACAAACAGTTTTAGCTGTGTGAGGATTAGATATTGCTCCTTTGCACTATTCTGTCAGCAAGATACCCAGAGGAAGGAGCTAATGCAAGTCACGTGCCAATTCTTGAATAATTAAATAAAAATGCCTGTGATATCCATGGGTGCACACATGAGACAAATAAATGATAGATAAGGTCTAAGATTCACTCATTTAACATTAATCCCAAGAGTTGTGTCTCACACATGCTCAATTTCATGCCTAGCAGTTGGAAACAGGTTTTAGATTTGGCAGCTAGAGGTAAGAGCACAAGCTGCAGTTTTCACTGCAATCGGAAAAAAATATTCCAGACTGGACTCAGTAGATACCCACCACCATATAATTTATCACAAATTATGAAACTACTATTTCCTGGCCTTATTTTTCCTCAGCCACCATGAGGAAACCTCAGAAAGACCATTCTCTTTCAGTCATATATTAATTTTTGCCTACTGACTGTTGCTCAAAGGGCCACAGGCTACAAAGGGATATGAAAAAAGTAATTTTTAATGTGTTTCCATTTTGCCTGAAACAGAACAAAAATATTGATTTGAAAGGCTTCCAAGAGGAAAAAAAGTTGTTAAATTACTGTTCCTAAGTGGCATATGTGAATGTAGAGATTTCATATCCTTTGGATAGGTAAATGATAACAGAAAATCTCACCTCTTGGAAAACGAAGCTTAGGCAAGAACCCAGGCTTGCTGGAGTATCCGGCTTCCCAAGCGGAACAGGTATAGTATGTTACTGGTTGGAATTACAGCACAGGGAACACTTTGCTGAGGGTCAAACCAACGACATACCTCTCTTTTATGGTATGAGCTGCATATCCAGGTTTATTTTGACCATGCAAGTAGCTAGCAGTAAGCTAGAAAACAAAAATACGCAACCCAATTCCCACATTTTAATCTCCTTTTAAAAGTCTCCGTTTCCTTTATTTATTGGTACAACCTGGAACTGTGGTTTATGCAAATAATGGTACAGATTACAAGCAGAGGAGAACAGACTACTACTTCTTCTAAGAAAAATCTTTGCGGTCAGAATTACAAAATGCAAACACCTCCTTGGAGTTCCAAGAACTTGTCTCTAACAGCTAAGAATCATACTTATGATTTGTCCTGCACTGCTCTGTTAGCCTAAGTTCCAAGGAACCCCCAAGAATGCTTGCAAATCCCTGGTGACTGAAGAGAAATAGGTATGGAGAGAAACCCCAAATGAGACATGGCTGTTACCAGTTTATCATTAAGAGGTGACTGAAGTTTAGGGGACACACATTCTATTCTATTTGTAATATATGGCTACATGCAGCCATATGTTTATGTGATCCACTCAATCTCAACCACTGTTTTTTTATGACTTTTCCTAATGTCAGTGAACTAAGCAGTCTTTGGCCAAGGGAAGTCACCCTGATAAAGAGAGGTGAACCATATGACAAATCATTCTCCTCCCTATCATAACAATATCTCTTGTTCCACGTCTACTTAACCACATCTCTAAAATGCGCCTCACCTAATTCTGGGGAATATATAGGGAAAAGACGCTTCAGAGACAGTGTCTTACAGTAGTTTAGCTTTATCTGGAAGTCTTTTGCTGTTCTTGATCACCAGCCAAGCGAACAAAGTAACCCTCAGCTGTACAATACGTAAATCTTCCTTGGCTGTTTAAGCCAATTTACTCTTGCATAGAGTGTTAAAATCTCAGATGGAGATACAGTCCTGAGACCTTTTTGTAAACTGGACAAGGCTTCCTTCATATTGAAAAAATTTAGGCCACTGGTCCACAAAAGAGCTTTTCATAAACAATTTTGGTACTCTTGTGGTTTTTTTTCCTCAAAAGACAACAGCCACTAGTGATTAGCAGATTGAAAACCAGCAGTTTAAGTAAATAAACAAACACAGGAACAAATCCAGTCAATTTCTTTTCTACTAGCCTAGCAGGCTTCCCACCACCTGGAAAACAGATCTTTTTTACTATGCTTCATCAGAAAACATAGTGTTGCAAATAGTAACTCAAAAAACTTTTCATGTTATTTTGAAAAATGTGGCATTTTTAACCAGAATGGCATATCATGTCTTATGAAAGTGTTTAAGAGGTCTAACTCGATCAGTCTGGCCCATGGCCCCAACCTTAGAGTGAGACCCCTACACTGACCAGCGTGGGGGACATACCTAACCTGGGTGCTTGAGCCCTTACACAGAGAACAAAGACCTTTGCAATGCATCAATTCATGCTGCTGTGGGTGTGCATAAAATTACACCCATGTGTGAATTCAGTGGATCAGGAGACCCGCTTCTGTGGGGCAAAAGGAACCATTCCTTCTGCCCATACAGCCAATGAAAAACACCTGTAACCCAGTAATATGATTTTGGTGACATTAGTATAGCAGGAGAATCTGAGAGCTAAGGTTTTCCTGCCATTACTCTTCATCTTAACGACTGTGCTACACTAAATCTACATTCCTAAAGCCTCTTTTTATGTTCCTTTAACAAGTAAGCTAGATTAAACACTATAAAGTTTAGAGTGGTATTTGAAAATAGATAAAAATATCACTAAATTTTTTAATGACTACTCAGATCTGATTTTGCCCAGTTACTGTTCAGATAATGGAAACAGTTTCTAATCCTGGCAATCTCTACTATTAGATCCGTATCTTAAGCATAGATATTGGTATAATTATTTTTAATATGCAGACATTTATAGATTTATAAATTACACAATTTATGTGGAGTGACATTTTCTTCAACATCCAAGTGTATCAAATGCAATGATAATTATCAAACAGTGTTAAAAGCCTATCAATAAAACAATCTATCTTTCCCTTTAGAAATCCGGCTGAGTAAAAGTGTAGTAGGTACATGACACCAATGAGCTATCAAACCCATTTTCTCATGCTGGAGAGACTAGACCCCAAACAGTGCATGTAAGAGGGTGCCATCTTCTAATAGGTCCAAGATTTTGTAAAATTTTGTAATTGTAACCAGCACTGTGAGCACTGTGACTTTCATTTCAATGTGACCAGGCAGAAAGTTAAAAAAAATGGGACAAGACTGGCTGAACACTTGTAATGTCACGTCTCACTTAAGAAATGGACCATCTGGTGCTTCTGGTTGCTTTTCAAATGTAGTATCAAATCAAATAGATTTGGTAATCTGATTTGGGACTTTACATGTGTGAATTGTTGCAGCAAGAGTTATACAAGAAAATGGCTATGACAAGTCTGGTGTAATTATAAATATGAAAGAAAAAAATAAACGCAAACAAGCATAAAAACATTACATCCCATCTGCAGGTTCTCAGTGTCATCTGTGATGCTGTTGTGTCCATCACCTGTGATCTAAGGCCTGCAACAGAGCTCACCCATCCCAGATGCAGATGGCCATGCTTTCAAGAATTGGAAGAGCACGGCTTTGGCCTGTTTTTCTGAAGAAAAATTTCCTAAATTTGAAGTCCATTGTATTTAATAAAAAGATGATGGTACAATGGCATATCTAGATGTTGTTGGCATCAGTCACATCCAGACAGGGACACCCAGATCTGCGGTCACTGCCAGCATGCAACTTGAGTCCTGAAGTCTTCATCAGCTGCAGCCTGAGCCTCACCAGTGGCCACATAATCTACAAGCAGTGTCACCAATTGCTCACATTTGCTGGGTTTGTCAGTCTCAGGGCTTGTTCTGCATTGGTCCTCTCTGCATCCAACTCTGCTGATAATTCAGACAGACTGGCCGTCTGACTCATCAGTGTAAGTCTCCTATACCAGCATTAATTTAACTAAACACATTTAGTTCTAAACATCTGACTAAGAAGGTTTCAGATCCTAGCAACATTACTCTTGTAACTTTTGCCAGCCTCTGGGGAATTGAGAGGAAGTAATGGATTTGGAACATCAGGCATACACATGGCTGTTAGCTGGACTAGGCTGGAATTTAGCTGGATTAAACTGAAATTTAGCTAGCCTGTGCTCTCTGCACACTTATGGAAACTGAATATGGCTCATGTGGCTCAAAGTAATTCTCAACCAGGCATTCCTTTTCCATGTCCCAGTGTTCAAAAAGATTAAAAGTGTATCTTATTTGCAAAACGTTCTGAAATCATTGCTGCACTACTTTTTATTTCTGCTTGTTCTGTCTACAAAAACCTAAGAAAACACCTGGTGCTTTTCTCACATCCTTCTCCTGGTGCCAGGAAAAAGATCAATCTGATCTGCCACATCTCCTCACAAATCTCACGAGGTACCCAGCCTTACCAACTCATACCTACAACCAAAAAGACCATATGTTTTTAATGTATATACATTCAAGTTATTTCAGTCAGCATAATTTTTTTCCTTACCACAGTTGTACCCTGGGGAGAAACTATGTCAAGTATGAACTTCTACAGCTGTGATGAAGATATGGCAAAGCTTTTCTTGTTCCTTTTATGGAACAAGACAATGATTTTAGATGGAATAGATTCAACTTCTGAAGATTCTGCTGTGTTGTATCTACTGAATCAGTTCTCAGCCTCCCTTAAAAATATAGCATGGCACTCCTGTATGGTCAGGCTAAGTGTCTAAACTGGGGGTGTTGGGGAAAAAAAAAACCCGCTAGAGAAAACTTCTTATCTATGAGGCACATGGGGGAAATGATTCAGAAAATAAAGTCACTTCCATGTAAGCTTTTTAAAGGAGAAGGTTTCCCATCTAGAGGTAAAAATTTTATAAAAGATCATTCAGCTCTGCAGCATTTAGGTGTAAAACTGGAAAAGTCAGTATAAATAATGGGTTGCTTCTATGAGGACTAAGTATCAATGTAGAACCAGTCACAACTCTTTTGCTGAAGTGAAATGAACAGCATGAAAAGCCAAGACCTAAGCCCTATCCTGGCTCAGCAGTGATGGCATTCACGCAAGATCAACAAGGCTTATGTCCCTTCTCCCGCATGTTGGTCTCCCTAAAGCACTTCGCAGGGATGTGGAGGTTGAATGGGATGGTTTGGATCTGATGAACTCTCTACCAAACTTTCTTCTCAGGTGTTCTAAGACTTCTACACATATGACTGATGAAGGGGTTTTGTAGGTGGGTCTTGCTCCCTCTCTCTTTCTAAGATCTTGTAAAGGGCTTTTGGTTTTATCCTGGTGTGGAATAGCAACACATTCTTAATCTCAAAAATCTTTTGGGACAAGGCAACCATTTCCTGCCCAGCTCTACAATTAATCACGGCACATCCCTCTAACTGTGTGTTGCAGATAAATAATTCATTACAGCTGCCTCTTCCCTCCATGCAGGGTAGGCAGTTTTGATCATTTCTACAGAAGAAGGAGAAAGTTAATTCCTTCTATGCTGGCCTCCAGAAAAGGATTTAGACCCTCTCACAAGGAGCTTTGATGAATTAATAAACCTCCTCCTCATGCTTGTCCAGAAACTGAGTTCAATTGCAGCTCCCTAATTTTCCTGATAACATCTGTAGAGTTTGAGAAGACTTGCCTAACCAGTGCCTACAGTCAAACTGTGAACAATTATTATTTTCATTAACAAGATGGATCTAGATTTTGCTACAGTATGATTTACACAAATATCAGGATGAACCTTTATAGGCATTGCTACTGCAAGCTGGAGTCATGATTGCTGCTTTGACATTCGGGCTGTTTTGACAATGCAGTCCTGATCCATGCTTTAACAAAAAGACTTGTTGGTGTCTGGTCAACTAGGGATTAAAAAAAGATAAACAAGTATGGAACCAGCCTGCTAACACAGGTTGGATCCAAAGAAACCAAAGGCAGAGTTTGGCAGGAAGGGTAGAGGAAGATAGTGTGGACCTGTGTGGTAGCACAGGCAGGGAAACCAGGACAAAGCTGTTGTCTCTCTTCTGGAAGCTCCTGCTTGCAGGTCCCTCTGATCTGAGATTTTGTTCCAAAGCCAACTCCTGATCCCATAAAGCATAAGCTATGTGAAACCTATTGCTCTAAATCCATCACTTGCATGGAGAAATATGCTCCATGGGCAGCTGAGACACCGTCATGGTCCTGGGGCCCACCTGGGACACCCTCCCCTCCAGTGGCCCAGTGGATCTATTTGAAGCTCAACCCAGGTCATTGTCCTCTTTCCCTACCCACGGCTCCTCCTTATTTGGACTTTGACCTATGAGCTGATGTCCCTGTCCCCATGGAGGTGCCTGATGTCCTGGGCCGAGAGCACTGGGATGGGCTGCAGAGGCTGTGCCCTGCCCACCTGCAGAGCTCTTCTAGGAAAGCTCAGGTAAAGCTGGGAAGATCAAGGTCTGACTTCAAGATCTCAGCTATTTCAGAGCACAGAACAAGCTTCCTCAGCAGCTGCTGGGAATGACAGGGATATGCAAGAGCCTGGGGGCTGGTAAACCTTCAGTGAATAAAACAGTGAAGTTTGGGTTTCTGCACAGCTGCTTTGATGTCCGCTCAGTGCAGCTGCAGGGATGACAGCTGTGCTAAAGTGGGCCTGGCACCGCTGAAAATCTGACCCTGCTGAATAAAAGAAGGCAGAAAAGGAGCTGAGAAAAGGAGAAGAAAATGATTAATCTAATGGCTTTCATACAGTTTGTGATTCCCTGTTTGCTTTCAGAAATGCTATTCTTGTATCTCTTAAAACTCTAACAAACCCTTTCTATCTTCATGTAGGTTGCTGGAAATGCATCAGCATTATTTCGTTTGTCAATTAAGTATGCAGTATCTTCCGTAAGTGCAAAGTGGTTAATGTTAATACTCCGACTATTGCATTTTTATAGATGTATGTTCCTAGAAATCATACCTCATCTTGTTTACACAACAATTAGACCCTTTTGAGCCTACTTTATTATGAAAATAAGGGAATACCGTCAGCAGCATGCAATAATTTTATTCGTACGAAAATCTATTGTAAGGTACACCTGAACTGTCATAAACCCAACTTTATTTCTTACTCCATCATGGACATTACCACAAAACATACATGCCAAATTCCCAAGGAAGTGCACTGGACCTAAAGAGGCATTGGCCTCAATTTTTAATTCAGGTTCCATATCAAATGGTACCTCCTCAGTAAACTCACACGACTGTGCGTGTAACTGAAAAATTTGCGACTTGGCTCATGCTTGAGTAGTTTTGGCACCATTCCTCATACTGAACAGTGGATTGCATCAAACGGCTGATAGGCAAACACTTGCCTTAAAAGTGTACCAAATGCTCTGTGAGATCCATTTGATCATGCTAGTCCAGATTCATCTGTTTCTGTTGGTCTGTGTACTTTGCCAGACTGTTTAGTGTACAGAGAACCTCTGGCATGAAGTCATGCTAGAAACACCCTCCTGCTGCTGCCTGGCACTGGATGTGTTGGCAGGGAAGGACTTACTCAAGTCTTCCTTCATTGCAGATATTTCCAGCAGCCATAATAGCTCTTTAAAGACACTGACAGGCAGCATAATGCTGAGCAGCCCCCAGGATGCCCTAAGTTACACCAGAGGGGCAGCCTGGCTGTGGGCCAGGCAAGGAGAAGGCATTTCAGTGCTGGTTTTTTTCCCCCATGTCTCTTTACTGCTTGGCCTGTCCTCAAAACTCCTTCCGTACCACACAAGCAGTCTTCAGACACTTCACCCATAAGCAAGATTCCTGCACAGTTCTCTTTGACAGAACCATTGCTAATTGAATCTATGACTGTCAGCACTCCTCCTGTGTCTTGGAAAGGCCTGACTTGTTAGAGACCTGCTCCATGGAAATGCAGAGCAGCGTTTTGGGCAGACGTCCCCAGTCGTGTGCTGAGAACGTGCTCTGATGAGGTCTGTCGAGCAGCATGTGGCCCCAGCTTGTTGTCTTGAGATGAAGAAAGGTTATACTGCAACACAGATCAACTCTGCAGTGTCCTCTACCACCTCTACAGTGCTCTGAAGAGGAATATTTGCTATCAGTGTTGGGCTGATACAATACTCTTGTATCCACCTTAAACTGGACTTAGCCCATAATGTGTTTCATGAACTCGAGAACTGCATGTGACACCTAGCAGTGTTCTCAGTTTTGGAGAAACTAATTTAAATGCCTCCATTTTCTGGTGATTTGTTTAATCTTATCTACTGTCATATATATGGCTAGCTAGACTGTAATTTGAATGGCCAGCAATAGTGTTACAAAGCAAAGAGCTTGAAAAAATGCACGACCAAAAGTCTTTCATTGCCATCTCACAATTCCTTTTGCAAAATATTCCTAACAATTTTATCTGCAAAGGACTCATAGTGCAGGTAAAGGTATGCATTATTGTTAGCCATACATTTTGTAAAATATTAACAGAGAAACAGAGATGTTAAAAGTTGTCTAAATCATAGTAAGGGAACTAATAAGAACAGTTGCTTTTTCCTAGGCAGAATATTAATGCTATTCAAGTTCCATTCTATTTAAAATGGAATGTATGTATATGTGTCTTAGTCCTGCTTCACCCGTGGACAGTTTAACCCTAGGAATTAATACCTTACATGGTAAAGGCAGCCCATGTGGAGAGATGGGCTATGAGAAAACTGAACTCCATCTTTTCGGTGTGCCTGTGTAAGCACCCCTCATTAAGGGCTGACCTTCTGAAATGCAAAGCCCAAGGGACAGTGTAATTCTGCCTGTAGTTTCCCTTGAAATCCTATCTGAAAGCGCATCCTTCTCTCTGCACTGAAATCAGAGGGACCAGCACCTTGAGATCTGCTGTGAAGCCTTTAAAATCTGTGGAAGCTAGGGAGCTTTCCATGGCATGGAGCAAGAATTACCAGAAAGAAGTTTGTTAATGGTGAGGCCATCTGAAGAAACAATTCACGCGCAGACCCTGCAGGAAGCCAGGCTCACAGGAATGATGCATTTCCTTGAAAAGCTGGAGGAGGAGAGAGGCTTATTGAATAAAGTTGAAGGTGGGGATGCAGTCAGTTTCATTGCTCCTATCTGTTGTCACTGGAGATCTCCCTGGAGGGTTTCCTACAAGGTACTCTGCTAGAACAGTCCTTTCAGTGGGAGCAGGGAGGAGGACTGAGAATGCAGAAACAAAACTACTGCCCCAATCTCCTGTCCCAGAGACAGAAGCCTGAGCATCTGTGTTCTGCCACTTGTTGCAGGCATGGCCTGGGCACCACTCCGCTCTCCTCCTGTTTTGGCTAATTGTTTGGATTTGGCAGCAGATTTTTGTTGATATTTATTTGTTCATACTTGCTAGATTACTTCCTGATTTTTGTTCCCCGATTTAGTTTGCAGCATCCACCTCCATTTCTGCAGATGACTTCTTTGTATCAAAATTAGCTCTACAGAGAAACATTCTTTTTTAATTGGGTGCTAATATATGGATTTGGCCCAGCTTATCCCTAGTTCAAGCTCAGCCTTTTGCCCCACGGCTTGTGTTTTTAGCCTTCTAAGTACTGCTGGTGATGAAAAGACTCGAATAGCACAAACCAGCTTAATTTAGACTCTCACAATCTCTTAATACAAAGCCACTCAGCTTCTCAAGACTGCTCAGAGTTTCTGTAATTTCAATGCTATTCAACTTACAGCTGTAATTAGAAATGGAGCTTTCATCAGCATTTAAAAATAATCAGTTCTCTTCCCCATCACTGTTTTAAATCCTCAGACCATTGTTCCAAGGTATTTACTGGCTCTTCTGCTTTTGCCACTGCTCTAATAGCATGCTTCCACTATCATGTGAAGAATATATTCAATACATTCATGTGAAAAATGATTCAATAGTAAGTGTCACCAGAGGAGTTTCACATACTTTACAAACATTAATACATTTATATATCCCATGTCTTCCATACATAACTATTTAAGATTTTACAAGACTGAAATGTTGTGCTATCTGTCCTTCACAGAAGAGTAAGTCATACATGATAAAATGAGATATTCAAATTCTTACTGAAGTGTGGCTAAAGAAATGAGGATCAAGAGGCACTGCAGGATAATGGAACAAGTAATTCACATATCCTTTATCTTCTCTGCAATCAACATTCAACATACTGGGTATGTAATTTTATACCATTTTCCAATACTTAAGTAGTCTTTATATTATAGAATTAAGACCAAAAAAATAATGGTTGCTTAAAGGCAAGGTGTACATTCCAAAAAGCAGAGTTTGTCTTCTGGAATTAAGACTCCCAACTAGGGATGAAGAAAAGGCAGCTGTACCCTTTAGCCTAACCTACTGTCCCCCAGACCCTTCGGGAAGCATGTCGGAGTTCTGTTCCCTTGTGTCTCTACGTCCAAGCTAAGGGCGCAGAGGCGGAGCGGGCAGTGCCCCGCTGTGACTTCCCGGGGTTTCACCCTCAGACTGGGATAACAGAGGGGAGCGACTGTCGCTCCCAGGCCGGGGTGCTCGGAAATTCCGCTCGGAACGTCCCTGGCTGCCCCGCACAGCACCGCTCCGCGCCCACGCCCGGCAGCCCCGGTGCAGCCGCGGGGCCCCGCCCCGGCCCCGGATGCAGTCGCTGCCCCGCCGGCGGCGCGGCGCCCAGTTCCTGTGCGTGCCCTCGGCCCGCCCGCCCGCCCTCCGCGACATGTCGCTGGTGGCCGAGGCCTTCGTGACTCAGCTGGCCGGTGAGGGGCGGGGGCGGGCGGGACGCGGGGGCCGCGCTCCGGGCCGCGGGGTGAGAGCGGCGGCGGCGGCGGCGCCGAACTCCCGCGGCCTCAGACCCCGGGGTGACCCCTCGGGATGGGGCCGGGGCGCCGCGGGGAGGGGGCTGTGGTAGGCTGAGGGCGGGCTGCGGTGCCGTACGGAGCCCGGCCCCGGAGGACGGGGACAGGTCACCGCGCACAGCTCCGCACCGAGCACAGCTCCGCACCGAGCACAGCCGTGCGCGGCCACCCGCTCCCCTCCTCTATGGGCTCCCTAACCACGGCTGTGCCGGGGCGCATCGTTACTTTGATTTAACAACTTCTCCTTCTTTGAAACGACTTAATGTTCTTCACTGGTCCAAAAACACACGGCGTGTTTATAATTCTCGCGGCTGGCGTTGAGCCCGGCTGTGTGGGAGAGCTCGATGCGGTGCCCTGCCCTGCCCGTGCCCCGCGGGTGCGTGCCGTGTGTCCCGTGTCCCCGCGGGGAGGCTCAGGAGTGTGAGGGGACCTTTGGTAGCTGTTAGTGCTCCTGTGAGCCGCTGCAGCTGCGCCGTCCAAACTGGACGTGACCTTGAGATAAAACAGAGGGGTGCGTCACTGTGGAGTTATTTAGCAAAAAATGATAGTCATGTGCTCTTAAGAAAAAAACCAAAACATGAACCTTAGATAATGCCTGGCTAGGAAGTTCAAAACACAGTGTGTTGCATGCTTAAAGTAAGTGCTTTGGTCAATTTCTCCTTTCTTCTTATTCCGTTTTTGATTTTTTGCTGCTACACAAGCTCCCAAACAATAAACACTGCAAGGGAACAGCATGTTGATTAATACTGACCTGTTGAGGAGGAAGCTGGAGTTTTGTCCCAGGAGCTGTGTCTTCTGCCACTTGGTAGAGGACTCAACATAAGAATCTGATCTGGATTCTCTGTTATGAATGTACCCTGGCTTGTAGGTCATGTGAAGGTGGTGGACCTTTAATCTAGGTCTGTAGAGGTACCCATAGACAAGCTTGAAAGTTGTGCTGGCCTCTTGAGTTGGCAGTTGCTAATACAAAGATGTTAGCTCAAGCCATGCTTATGTTCTGAGGGCCAGAGCCCTGGATCTTCAGGGTATGGAGAATACGGTCATGATCAGCATTGCGTCATGCTATTTACTTGCCTTTATGATCTCTTCAGTGTATTTTATTTATATTGTGAAACACAGGGATAATGACATACATGAGTAGATCTTGATCTCTGCTCTGTAACCTTTATGAATATTTTAGAGTGACAGCTTGCTAATACTTATTTTTTCTGGAATTACAAATACAAACTATACTATATGTAGGCATCACATTGCTCTCATTCAAAAAGCTGGTGTCTCACAGCTTCTTGCTGAACAAGCAGATTGTTGTGGAATACAATGAGACATCCAAATTAACTATAGTATAAAGAAAATATGTATTTGAAGAATGGGAAACAAGAAGACAAATTTTTACAACAACTGGCTCTTTCCTTCTGTGCTGAAGTGTTCTTGGGTTCCTGGAGACATTCTTACCTGCTGTTTGGGGTTGTTGCATCATGCTGCTTATACCAGTCTCAGTCATGTGTTAACAGTTATACTGTTAAGGTGGTGCTTTGAGGGCATCAGAGCTGCTCAAGTACTTCTGGACCCTCCTCCAGTTTAGTAAGCTTAAAAGCCGTAGCACTTGATCTTTTACCTGTCAGTCACAGGTTAAATAATGCGCACTTTGTTTTTATAGGTAAAGTAATATGTAAGCACCTAACATAAAAATACCATCAATACTCCTCCATCTCTGCAGAATGGAAATGGTTGGTGCTTGTTTTATTAATCTTGTACTTCTTCAGGATATGCAGCTACTTACTGTTACTCAGGGTACAGTACAAATAGTTTAAGACCTGTCCACTGAAACATTCTATAAAACAAAATTATGACTTTGTCTTTGCTTTCCCAAAAGTGAATCAGTTTCAAAAGCAGTTATCTGCCTTAAAAATAAAAGATATCTTTGCCAGTGGGTCATGACCTTTCTAGCTTGTCTGTATTAAGCACCAGGTACAGATTGAAAGCAAGTAATGGCAAAATCACTCAATTTGTTCATATGAAAGATTTTTCAAATTAAAAGAAAGTTAACCAGGATCTTGGCCGATACCCACCACACATCTAGATTTCCTGAGATGTTAACACAGACATAGGGAGTGTTCATTCTGATACTAAGAAGATATAAATATCCCCCAAATCTAGGAATATTTGTGAGGAAGAAAAATGGTGTATCTGCAAGGAAAAAATACCACTTAACAATGACTATTGACTAAGATGCTATTGTTTTAATAGCGTCTTACCCCATATCTGTGGTTGTGAATGATTGAGAATATTTTCCATGTTCCTAAAAATGAAATTTCATTGGCTTTTCATTGGGGGTCCTGTTCATGAAGATGTCACTTTGTCATAGCAGTTGCAACGAGCTGCTGCTGTTCTTAACATGTAACAGCTATAATGCATGGGTCCTTACATACAAGTGTTTAAGACAAACAAGTCAGCATAATTTGTTTTCTAGAAATGTTTTAAAAGCTGAGGGGAGGCTTTTAGTAGAGAAGGGGATCATAGCTTTCTTTTACACACCAACTTTTTGTGTATGTATTTGAATATTCTTTTTAAAGTACTACCTATCTCACCTTGCCTGTGCTTTGTACATTCACTTCTGATGTGCCTGTTCTCTGTCTCAGCACAAACTGAAACACAGAAAACACCACCTGAATGTAAGAAAAGCTTTTTTCGGTGTGAGGATGATTTAACATTGGAGCAGGTTGCTCAGTGCAGTTGTGGAGTCTCCAGCCTTGGAGGAGAGTGGAGACAGGCAACCTGCTGCAGCTTACCCTGGACATCCCAGAAGTGCTTTCCAACCTCAGTGGTTCTGTGCCCATCAGTTCTCAGCCTACTTGCAGTGCTGCAGTAATTCAGCACCCTCTCAGAGCAACATGCATTCACCTGGACATGTTGGGCACAGCCTGCTGCTCTGATGCATTAATGATTAAATACAAAGCGATGACTGAATCACCTGCATGGAGTGTAATGCTTGCATTAGTGGCATTCAGCCATTCAGAAATATAAAGAGGTTGATACTATGTCTCAAGGAATAATAAACAAATATTTCCATAGCTTCATGAATTGCAAGCATTCATGAAAAAGAAGCATCACAGTTTAAATCATCCATTTCTAAACTGTAGAAAATATTAATTGAATAACATGGTAGAAAATTTATTTAGAGTAGCTCAGCATCAATCACATATTAACAGGATAGGAAATGAGTGTTTATACTGTAAGAAGAATTAGAGTGCCAGCTTTCAAGTGGTCTACAACATTAATCTTTCTAACTCTAGTAGTTTGGAGAACCTGACTGCTCAAATAATCTCTAAAAGATTGTTGAAACTATATTTAATTGATCACTAAATTACTCAATATGCCTTTTTTTTTTTTCCCCCAAATACATTAGTTTTAGGTCAGTGATCAAAAGAGAGAAAATAATACTGTTGTTTGTCCTTTGATCTCTGGAAAACAACTTCTGTTTATTGCTGTTATGTCCAAGGGTCTTAGGCTGTTTTTAATGCTAAGGGAAATGAATCCAGGGTGAAAAGCAGATGCCCTTCTGCCTTTAGGTATTTTATGTTCATAGTGAGTCTACCTCCAGTGTGACATGCCAGAGTACAAATAAATCTTTGACATGCATGTTTTATGTATTGAGACAAGCTTCAGTTTGGCTGAGAACAAATTCATAGGGAACAAAACCTGACCAGCTAAATTGTTCCCACACATAAAGACATGATATTTAAACTGAGTATGCATTTTGTGCATCAGAATGAGCACAGGTAAATGGTAGCACTTCCTCCATGTGTAAGGTGAAAAAAATAGTTAGTCTTGCTTAAAATAGGTTGTTGGCAGCAGAGACTGTTTAAGCCTGCTGCAGAGGTTCTTGTAATGAAAAATTCGAGTTTATTTGAAAATACCAAATTTGTCAGGCTACATGATTTTATCTTACAGTGTTTTTTACATGTGTGCTTTTTCATTTGGTAATCAAGCTGAAAGGAATCCCTTTTAACTCTTGCTCAGTTTCAGCAAGCAAGTTTCTTATGTTACTCCTGCCAATTTATGCTCAGACATGTTTCATGACTTGATTTGGACCAATCCTTTGAGTGGATTGCTTATCCAATCTTTTTTTTTAGGTCAGGGAAAACATTACTTTCACAATTATGGTAGTAGAGTACATATTTCATTTTGAAGTATTGTTATTCCTTGTTTTTAAGCAGCAGCATAATTACAGTTTATAATAGAACATGCTTCTATAATTGTTTCTGTCTCCATTAAGACTAAGCAGTCTTTCTCTAATCAGCATTTTATTGTTACATGTTTTCTGCTAAAGTGATGTCTTCTTTTCTCATTCCAGAAATGAGATTGCTCTAGAAATAATGGTAACTAAATTGGTAAACCAGAAGTAGCACCTATTTTGATATTGTCCAGTTTGAATTTCAAGTAAACTTCCATTGGCTGATGAAACCACGACAAGTGGTTTGGATGAGAGTGCTGTTTAGGAGCCTCAGTTCAATTGGTCATAGAAAAAAATAGCGAATCATGAGAACGACTTTGGAGAGGAACCAGATTTTTCTTCTCTTTCTCACTCCTTTTTTCTCTCTGGTCCTTGGATGCTCTGTTCTCTGACTGTCCTCAGGAATTAACCTGGTCTGTTCCTGTAGGTTTGGACCAGGTGAGTCACTTTTTTTTTGAAACAAGAATAAATGAAAGAGCTTGGTTGCTCTTTGCTCGAGTTGAATAGGCATCACATGTTGCTACACTGCTGGGCATCTTCAGCTGTCTCTTTTGAAAGTGAGTGAGAAACTGCAGCTGCGTGCAAGCCATGGCGAGGATGGAGAGAAAGTACACACCATGCTCTCAAATTTTTGTTATTATTACCTTTAAATTCTGGTCTTTAGTTATTAAGAAGATGACATAGATATCACATGAACATGGATGTTCTAATACAAACTGGAAGAAGTTATATGTAGTAATAAAACCTGTGAAATGCTCAGGAAGAATTGGAAACATCAAAGGAAAAAATTCCAGTGATGCTGCAAAGAATGCAGGAAAAGTCTCATTGGGAAGGATGGGAGCTCAACCAAAAAAATTGGTTTGTACATACTGAATTGGAAAGTAAAAATGCTGAGAGATGGGACTTGTTAACAGTTCTGCCTTCTAGCTGTGGTGTAATGACAGTGAAGCCAATGTAATGTTTGTATTCCTAGCAAGAACTTTCAAAGTTCAATTGCATGTATGTTTCTTTTCGCATTTGATTGCCATGTTGGAGAAACTTTGGATGCATCGGAGTGTTCTCACCGAAAGCCTTGGAAAAGAAATGAGGAAGACTGTGAGGGTGTGATTAAGAGAACAGGGTAAATGTTTTCAGGTTTTGAAGTAGGGAGTCTGCAGTGTTTCCCAGAGGTGAGGGAGAGCGTAAGAGGTGCTATGGCAAATACCGTGGTCTGGTTTGGGCTGACTTAAAGGCTCTGAGCCCTAAAGCAGCATCTTCCCCCTTGCTAGCAGCAACACTTGGCTGGCTGACTGCACCAGTGCTGTCTGCATTTCTACCCTGCAGAGCTCTCCTGCCTAGACATCTCAGCTCGTCTTGCACCTTTGCAAGTCTGGTGCTGCTGTGTTTAGGGCTGTGGGCAGGATAGGGAATGAGACAGTGAAGGGGAGCCTTAATGAAAGGCCAGAGGGGCCAGGGCTGGGTGAGCAGGAACTGTGTGTGTGGGAAGCAGCTTTTGGAGCAGGTATGGGATACTGATGTCCTGTCTGGTGAGACAGATGTGTAGGATCTTTGTTGTGGATCAGAGCAGGGTGCTGTGGATGAGAAAGCAGGGAACTCCTTGGGGCACTTTACAGAAGTGGTGGTCAGACTGCCTGCCAAACATCCTTAAGGGAGGAGGAGTTCAGACTATGACAAAGAAGAGGGGTCCCAATCTAGGAGAGCTTTCAAAGGACTGATTTAAAGTATACAAATATGGATATCACAGCTAAGAAATGTCCCAGTCCAGTAAGGCATTAATAAGTATCATACCTCCACTGTCCTGCTCTTCACAGGTCCTGTGCTTGAAGTTTGGTTTCTTGGCTCAGAGCCAAAGAGGAGCAAGGGAGTTAAGCAGCACAAAGGGAAGGGATTGATTTAGAGATCTATAAAAAGCTAATTTTAAGAATTACAGAGCTTCTTTGAGATGGAGCATCTATGCTGAATATCAGAAATAAGTAAAATAACTCCAGCTTGTCAGGACTTTATAAATAAATCTTTTGAGATCATTTAGCTGGCACGCTCTCTGATTTTTCTGAAGAAATCCAGATGTTGATTTAGGAACAACTTTTATTTATGGATTTGATTTGGTTGAGATTTTTTTGGCCTTGTCTCCTGACAGGATCTCCCTCCTGTGGCCTGCCCTAGCAGCAAGAGTGCTAAGCACCCTAGAGGATTAAACCACAGATGTGTACACTCTTGAAAGTCAACTCAAAGACAGTAACAGAATTGGACTAACGCTTAAATACATGCAATTAATAGCTCTCTTGGAGGGTGAAGAAGCAGATTATGTCATGTTAAATGGCTGCTGCAGTAATGTCACATCCTGACTCTCGTAGTGGTAGAGCTGCAGGAAACTCAAATTTGAGAATTGCTGCTGAGATTGAGTCTTTACATTGACTGTCTGCTCAATCGATAATTACTGAGCAGTCATGTTTTATCTGAATTGTAATATCTCTACAGAGGAGGCCAGGGACAGATTTAAGCAAATGATGTAATTATTTGATACATGATTTAATGCATAGTGTTTAACTAGTGTGAAAGTTGGTTTTCATTTGGCAAGGTACTATGAAACATGTTTTGGTCCTTTGTCAGCAGAGCCAGTGAGTTGCTGATGCTTTCATTTTTTCTTGGCCCTTGTTAGTTTACAGGATCAGGCAATTACATGAAATTGATGTGTACTCAGTGTGGATGGGTTGAACTGGTGGGTCTTAAGGAAGCTAATTCACAACTTTCTCGTGCTTCCTTTATTGATCGCTCTTAATGTATGAGATGTAGACATTTAACTGCTTTGGTTCCAAAGTGGCTGCAGCTTCACGGTATTAGTCAAAATGTACCCCTCCACTTATTTCCTGAATACTAGAAACACATCAGTTCCTGGAATTTTCCTTTTAAACAATGTATTGCTGCTTGAAAATACCGATTTGTATTAAAAGAGTATGAACTGCTTCTTTTTTGATGCATTTTAACATCAAGTGTCTTGTAATCCTCCTTCCTTCTGCAGTCTGGAGAATAGCTTTCCATGTGCTTTTCTTTTGGTTGCTACATTTAGGACATTGTGGTCCCTTCCAACTCAGAATATTCTGTGATTCTTTGATATTGAGCATCAGGTCCCCACCATATCACCAGTCTTAGGAAACCAAAAAGGGTAACTTTTCCTGCTGATTGTTGTGATGTTTGCTTCATGACATTTAGAGACTACTAAGTAATATTGTTGGATATAGATGTTGCCCAGATGCAAGACTGAATTTCTTTTTAGTGTTTACTCTTGTGATAAAGCAGTTTTGAGAATCCTCATTATATTTTAATCAAATTTGTACCTAGGGAGAGGCTAAAGGAAACTGTGTGAAAATAATGCATAAATTAATCTCTCCAGCTGTAATACTGCAATACCGTGATTCAGATTAATGCCAAGTATTTTTGTTTGCTTGTTTTTAATAGAGGATATCTTGCCTCTTGTAGCAGGCCTTTCATGCCATATGAACCAAACTGGTAAATACAGATGTTTTAGCTTTCCTCCTTTTTTATGTAAGTTTAATATCAAAGTGTTTAAGAAGAATGTAACAGAAAGGAAACTGATCCATGCAAATGTGGTGATTTTAGAGAAGGAGTGGTCTTTATTTTTATATGATCCATAACAACTTAATAACATTTCATGAAATGGCTCTATCAAAGAAGGTCAAATATTCCCAGGCCAGGTCCTAGCCTCACCTACACAACAGCACACAGTGAACTGCATGGAAGAGATTGTTAGTCAGCTGAGTACTGCATTTACAGAAACACACGATATCAAAGATAAAATTGGTGGCAAACTGAGAATTTAGTAAATTTTAGTTTAGAGGAGATGAGGGGCAGAAATTATCTTCATTTACTTCTCACTGTATAATACTTGAGAAATAATCGATGAGATAATAACATTTGGTATTAATTCTTTAGCCTTGATTCTTATTAGGCATAGGCTACTTCTATAACAGAAAATTATTTCTATCTGCATTGCCTTCCAAAAATATTCTTGTCCCAACAGAATTCTATGGTATTGCTGAGAGCTGGGAACAGCCTAATTTCAAGTTGAGTGTTTTCCTACAAAAACTTTTAACTTGTTGATGACTTCATTTCCCATGCAGGAGGGAATATCTTAATGCCTGGATCTAGAGGTCTCTGGCTTTTGTCTGTGGCTGGTATTCAAGAATGCCACAGCTTGCCAGCAAGCTAAATTAGTGGCAGACTACGGGGCAAATCACACTGCCTACCCTACTGCTGAAACTGCCTATTCATCCTAGACCACTGAAGTGGTTAAATTGTTGTTTAGCATATTCCACAATTTAACATGCAAAGTATTTTGTGTCTTCTCATTTTCACAGCCAGAGTCTTATTTTTTAAGTAAGAGGATTAAAGGCATAACTGTAAACCATTTATTTCATTACATCTCTTTCATCATCATCAAGCTGCTTGGGGAAGGTGGATAAAAATGTCTGTTTCCCCTGTACATCCCGGCAGCACTGATAAAGGATGAAGAGTTTCCCAGTAATTCAGAGTGTAGAAGTTGAAATCAAGTTTGGTGCACTCATAAATAGATTCTGAACAGCCCAGACAAGGAGTTGGTGGGGCTGAGGAGCTGTAGAGCATTGTGGGAATGTGGTGCTTCTTCTTGAAAAGACTTCACTGGGGGAGTGTTAGTGCAGCCTCTCATTCTTTGAATTAAAATTCACCCATGTGCAAGTGTAGTATGTCCTGTTTTGAGAGCTTTAGTTGGAGCTGAGATGCATAGGCCTCAGGTGAGCTGCTGTTCCCCTGCTGATAGTGGGGTCCAATGCTCTTGAGTATGTCTGCTTACAGCATATATGCGTTCTTTTCTCTTACTGTCCCAAAAGTACTTGGGTGGATAAAGTCTCATTGAAATGTCAGTCTGAAACATCTGGAAATATTGAAATCAAATTGCTATTTGAATGTCTCTCTCTGGTCTTAGTGTTGCTCAAGTAAAACATTTCACCACAAAATCTGAAAAGTGCACCTAATGCAATACACTTTTAGTGGCAAAGAATTTGATGTGACTGTCATGACTCATTCTGTGTTTTGGAAGGTTTTTTTAAGAGCAAAAATTATGGTTTTTTCTAAGTCATTCTCTGATATGACAGGTGAGGAGTTAGGAATCTGTTTCAATAGTTACAAACCCGAGTACTTAAAACTCCACTGGGAACATGCAACATACCAGTTCACAGAACTTTCTTCTAATTTGACACCTAAGAACCCTGTTATCACTTTGAAATCTTCAGCATTTTCTATGCTAAACTGTTAATAAGTAAAACACTTAGACTAACAAATACATTGAGTTTAGTGAAATTTTCATGCATTTTTAGTCATCCACAAAACCAAAGAAGATTTGGTGTAGGCTTGCTTGCTGTTTGACTTCCCCAGTTGTTGGGGTGCTGTGTCTGCTGAATTCTCAGCACCCAGGATAACAAGGCTTATGTAGTGATACTTTCTGTGTCCCTCATTTCCCTCTTACTTTTGAACTAATTCTTATTTCCCTCTTACTTTTGAACTCAAGCCCTTTTCAGACAATGTTAGTGGGGGGAAGGGAGAGGGTGCCGGGGCGGGGGGAATAATCCCACAGATTGTTTCCCATAGGCTGTTTCCTATAACTGGCATTATTGTTTTAATCAACAAGTAGTGTGGTAGAGGAGAAGTAGGGAAAGACAATAGTATGAGATTTGATTGTCCTGAACAGCAGACAATCCACATGAAAGACTAAATATTTGAATTTATTAACCATGGGAAAAGTTTCGGTAGGGTGGGAAAACAATTTTTACTAAAGACTGCAAGCCTGAGAGACAGACCCATTGAAAACCACACAATAGTAATTCCTCTGATTATGGAGGCAGAAGGAAGAACCAAATAGTTCCTTATTCTTAAGAAATGTAGAGAAGCTATTCCTGTAAGGCATGCTTCCAGGCAGTTATTTCATCCTGTGAGCAACTAATGATAAAAATGTCTGTTGCGTAGGATCTAACTCATAAATGTGATTCTGTGTTGAAAGCTTCTGAAGCTGAATTGACATCACATTTGTTAATTTTCTCTTTATATACCGAGTGCCACAGTAGCCGTGGTTAGCAGGGAAATGAACATCTACAGACCAGAAGATTATAGTTGCCAAAGGATAAACTGGATTTGACTTCATTAGTGCACAAATGATAAGTTTGTGAGGAGTTATTATAGCATTAATCAACTTGATGGATTGGAAATATGACAGAACTGAAGCAGCGTGTAATATTAGTGCCTATTATTCTACAAATTATGTCTTCACCTACATTCATAAGGCAAGAGTCATTGCCGCACATTAGAGATGTTACACACTTTCTCCTCTTGTGGAGGCATGTGACAACCCTTCAGTGATTCCTCCTCCTCTCTTCCCCAGCAGGTCTCTCGTCTCCCTTAGCTGCATGTTTTCACCTTGTAACTAATCAAAGGCAGCATGGGAGCTCATACCTGAATTTAGCTTGGACCTTATGAACCTGGACCTCTTATGTAGCAGTGTATATTTAAACTTCCTGCTTCATCAGAAAAAAGTGTTTCATATTCTAGATGTCTTGGAAGAGGGAGAATGAGTAGAAATTGTAAGGTATGGGACAGATAGTGCATGGGTACTTAATTATTTGGTTTCCAGAGTATTGCACAGGTATTTGTACCTCTGGTATTGCTGAACACGATCTGCGTGCAATTCTGAATGCATACAGCAGAGTCTGTTTGCTTTCTATGGCTATGGATAATAACATGAGAATCTTAATGTGAAACTGATCGTTTTAAAATCCAGTCTGTGTAGCAATAGTGAAATCAGCTACCTTTCATCTGCTTGACATACAAAGAACTGAAGGCTTTGGTTCAAGGCTTGTGAGCATGTGTCTACCTCATCCAAACACGGTCAGAATTGTGACCTCCCTCTGGGACTGTCAGGTGCCAAGTGCAGGGTGTATTCATTCATTTTCTTACAACTGCTCAAATTTGGAGTTTAAGGTGTATACATAATGAAGGAGATTTTAATTTGGCTGTTTGTCCTTGTTTCATTTACTTGTCAAAAACATACATTATTACACAACTAAACTGTGAGTGAGTGAACACAAAGACTTTAAACTACCCTTGTCCTTTCCTTCCCTCAAGTTGGGTCTCTGCTCTTGTGTACTAGGACTGTGGGATAAAAGACTGTATCATGACTAATAAAATTAGGGTCAGCAGATACAGTTCATGAAAATATGTAGGTGATCAGTAGATTGTGGGAGTAAGATTTAAGTTGAAAAGGGCAAACAAGATACAAACAATATTCTATTTCTATTTTAGTTTATAGCATGGATATGGCATGCCTTAGCAGCAGTGTAGTTTTGGATTCTGTGTGCCAAGAAGCTGGGGGTGTGTGTGTGTGTATTCTATCTCTGTATCTCCACGGCTGCATGTAGCTTAGTGCCAAAATCAAACTGGAATTAGAATCTGGATTCCTTGAAAAGTACCTAGCTCTTTTGTTGGAAAATGAAAAGTTTGCTTGATTTTTGTGGTCCAGAAATATTTCAGCCATGTGCTTGTGTAAAAAATAGGCAACTTCCAGTTTGGGCTGAAATCCAAGAGTTAGTTATAAATCTGACATTTCAGTCAGAAGAGGATCAGGCAAAAAGTTCAGTAGGAATGGGCCCATGCCATTGAAGCTCTCTGTCCCATTTTGGGCCTGTAAGAAGGATGTTTTCACTGTTTGGCTGGAGCATTTACAAGATCATTGTAACTTTCTCATTTAGTTACTTCTACAAGTGTCTCAGAGTCCAGAACTGGTAAGTTTGCTAAAATATAGTAATAACATTCTTCATTTCCTCATTCCATTTGCTCCCGCAAGACTTCAGTGGACTTGAAGAAATGTGTATTAGATAAATTATTTTAAATGGTTAAGGTTGTAGTACTGCAGACACTATCTTAGTCTCTTTTTATTTAAAGATGTAAATGTACTTCCACCTCAAGAATTTTTACTCGACGGCAAAACTTTAGTGGTGGGGTGTAAAACTAATAGCTGCTACAGTGAAACATAAAACATTTTTTCATGGCACTTAAATGTGATTGGTTGCTTTCTCATGCCCATACTAGTATAACTCTGATAGGCTCTTTGCCTTAATGTTAGAGGCAGTGACCTTCACAAAACTGTGTACAGTGTTTTAAGCTTTACATTCTGTGTGACTTCCATAGAAGTTAATACTTCATGAGTATCCAAAAGGAATGATAGTTAGAAAATCGTGAATTTTTTTAGTTTGAGTTCTAAAGGCAAAGATGCAAAGCCTTACTTAAGCCAGTGACATATTTATGCTTGATCCACACATAGCTATTTATAGACATTATTGCTTTAAAAAAATAGTTTGCATGATTAGAGCATAAATTTTGCTTGCAAATGGCTATTTTGGGTAGAATGCAAGGTTTGAACTGATATTTAAAAATAGATTTTTAATTAGACGTTAACAAGGAAGTAATGAATACAAAACAATGTGATGAACTGTTACCTTAATGCTACCATTAACAGTAAATTGGTACTGATTATTATTTTTGCCTTCCCTTACATTCAAATGGTGTTATGATTGATTACGTGCGATGGATCTCAACTGGAGGATGTGATTGTCTTTTATTTCCTTGCCTCATTTTTTTTTCACAACTGCTCAACTGTTTTGAACTGATGATTCAGTTTTTTGAATGCATATTGACATTCCCATTTTAGGGTTGAGCAGTGCGTAACTTAAAGCAATAGGCAGCTCTGGTCATCCTGGTGGGCAGAGTTCTGACATGCCCTTTTAGCTCTTTAGCAACATTACATGCTAGGACTTTCATCTCTGCGAAAGCAGGAGAAGTACAGGAGAAGAGAGTGAGAGTGGGACATTTTTAGGGCAGGTTAAATATTGCATCAGCATCTTTGCAGTCTAAATTCTTGCTCTGGGTAACATTTGTGTTCAGTTAGCATTTGCAAGCGCATTGGTATTCAGCTTGCTTAATTAATTTCTTCTCTTTCCACAGCCGCAGAGCCTTGGCCTGAAAATGCTGCGTTGTATCAGCAACTGAAGGGTAGGTACACTGGTTTTGGCAATTAATAATTACTTTATTTTTAGAAAACACATTAAATATGCACTAAGATAATTAACTGCAAGGAAGCACAGAAACTGTTAAAATAGTCCTTTGTGTTTTTTGTTTGGTCAGAGGTTTTAGTTATGCTTGCATCTGCCAATATAAACTAGCTATTCATGGCCTATAAGGTCCTTGGTTTATTATTGACTCATTATATTGGCTGCTGTAGCCAGTGTAAAATGATGTGGTTGCAGGCACAGTTGGCAGATTTACTGCACCAATAGCTGAGGCAGCAGATTTTTGAAGTCTTGTGGTAAAGTGGGCTCTCAGTAAAAAGGAACTGTTAAAATGTATAGGCTAGGATGGTTCACTCTCCCTTTAGCAGCTCTTCATATATCATCAGATCACATTATGGCCCCCATTTGGGGCTCAGCAGCCTGCTACAGTTGTCAGAAGACTGCAAAGTAATGAAGACTAATAGGTAGCAGCTCTAGTCTTCTAAGCATGGAATTTTTATTGCAGTGAACTTGTCATCTTTCTTTTGTGTGACAGACCTAGACACAGTGTGCAATATTAGCTGCAAGCTGCTTTTATAGGTTTCTGAATACTTTTACTTTTTAGCCAGAGGAGGTATGAAGATGCGGTTTTATTTAACTTTGATTAGAAGGAGAGTAATTGGCATAAAACTCAGGCATTTGTTTTTCTTCTTGTAGTGTTTTTTATTGAACATTGGTGGTAATATATGATAAGTGCAATTGCATTTGCAGGAGAAAAATTCCTGGTATTTTTTTTTTCCTGTTTTTTAATATTCATATAATAGATTTTCTAGTCCAGCTGCATAATAATTATATATGTGCTTCTTGTTTTATGCATAAGAAATGCAACCCAGAATGGTTTACAGTTACAGGTCAGTAGCTAAATGGGTACTGGTTTTTTGTAATTGTGTGGTTTATTTTTTTCTTCTTTTTTTTTGTCTTTCAACAGAGGAACAAATTTTGCTTTCTGATAATGCATCTTCCCTTGCTGTTCAGGTAAAATGCCTTACTTTCTAAACTAAAGATGTTTGTTCAATTTTATTTCTTGAATTATTATCTAGCTAAAGTAACTATATTTAGCTAAAAGATTAATTTAAGAATTATTTCTGCCAAAATCAATGACTTACTTCCTGCGTCAGATTTGCTTTACACTGTCATTGAAGTGCCAGAGCCAAAAGAATTTGAGGATTTTGAAAGTCCTATGTAGAGTGCTGCTCCTTGTGTTCCTATTTATATTGGTCTGTGTACAGTGTCTGCTTGCCTGCCTACTCTGGGAACTGTGCGTGGTTCATACCTTGTGTCACTAGCTATGCATGTTTGTCTTGTAACATCTTGCTTGATGTTTGCCAGTTATTTAATTCTCATAGCTAATACTACCCCAGACTCAGGGCATCTTTGCTTCATGCTGTGAGCATCACCTCTTTCTATGTCTCTGGTAGGTTATTTTCGATTTCATCATGTGTACAGGCTTGAGCTGCAATGTGGTTTTTAGAAATAGTCCGTATAATTGACAAACTTGCACCTCTAATTGACTTAATAGCACCTCTGTGGCTGTGAAGTCCATGTAATCTCCATTAACCTGTTAGGTTCAGTAACCCCAAATCTCAAGGGGACGTTTTCCCCATTAGTAGCGAAGGTCTGGCTGTCAGAGTGGTGGGGAGCAGGATGTCTATAAGGTTCTTGTTCTTCAAACCAACTTTGCTGCTGCTTTGCTTAGCAGGGAGTTGCAGTGTTCTCCTGCTTCTTGCTTTTTGTGTGTGGTCTAGCTCAGAGAAGCTCGAGCAAGCAGTCTTTGAGGGCTGTCCAAAGAGGTCACATCTCGTTTACCAAAAATGGGACACTTGGAGATTGTAACTGATGTTACTGGTAAAAAGCCATGATCATTTGATCATGGTAGCTACTTCCAGGGTCTCTTAACTTTTTCCTTCCAGTCTGGCACTCTAGGAGATACCTCTAAGAGTAAATTTGATCACAGCAAGAAGATAGCTTTATCCTTTTTTGGAAAGAGGAATCATCTCTGATACACCTAATAAACGGGGCAGTGTTTATTTGTTTGAGTAGTATGTTTTATATTGTGCTTCACAGTAATGCAAATAATTTTGTCTGTTGCTTACTTGATCTCAGTGTTCCTTTTTACCCCAGCAGCTGTATTTTTGGGGGTTCTCATGAATTTTCTTCCCTTCTAACAATACATGTATGTGTGGCTTGTATTTAAAACACAAAAACCCCCCTAACTCACCAACAAAATAACCCTAAAATTTCCTTTTCTAATGCATCATTTTCCTTTACTGTTTCTAGTACATTGTTATCCTACACATGTCACTTAGATGATAAATTAACTATAATATATTAAAAATGCTTGTTTTTCTTCAATATTCTCTAGCTGGACAGCTGATAGTAGCCATGACTATAAATATGGCTCTGGTAGATATCTGATCTTAAACTTTATAGAACAATTCTGTATTGGGGAATTGTATCAATTTTTAAGAATCTGTGTAACATGGTTGTGACCATGAAAGAATAACTATTCTTGGTATCTTTGATCCATTTTGAAATGGTACTAGGATATGTAGTGATCAGAGAGGTTGGAATACATCAGTGTGTTTTGCATAAGGAAATTGCCAAGTTCCTCTCTTTCAGAATCTGCTTTTTATTTTGATGAGAGCCTGTTTGTCTGTTTATTGGATTTTTTTTTTTTAAGGGGG